>JRUC01000544.1:0-17395 GCA_000806385.1 Leptographium procerum
GGTCAACACGCTGAAGCCGGCGATCGTGCTGGAGGTGCTGCGGCATGTGGCGGAGTCTACAGAGGCGGCGATTGCAGCCGGGCAATGGCGGGAGGTCAAGCTGCACCTGCGGCTGCTAGCGTGTTTGCAGACGTGCCTGGAGGGCGACGGCCTGTTCCCGCTGCTGGACGTGCTGTTTGAGCGGGCGGTGGACCTGCAGACGGCGAGCTCGGACGACGTCATTGGGACGGAGCTCGTCAAGATCATCCTCCTGACCATCCCGTACATCATGGCGGCAACACCGGGCCAGCAGTGGCAGCAGCAGGCAGCGGACCTAATGGAGAAGACGGATGTGATCGCGTCGGAGCCGCACGCGCTGCAGAAGCTGATGGATCCGTACCTGCACGACCGCCTGATTGCCAAGTCGGGCCGGGCTACGAGGAGAAAGAACAGCAGCAACGGAGACGTGGCCATGGATGGCGGGGATGGGGCGGAGGAAGAGGATGACAATAGCAACGATGAAGCTGATGCCCACGACGACGACGATGACGACGCACCACCGCCGGCGGAGAGCCTGCTGGCGCTGTTGCAGAAGCAGCTGCAAGCGGAGGCGGCGAGCGGGTGGCCGCTGGCATGTCTGCCGCGGCCGTGGAAGCTGCCGCTGGAGGACGTGGAGCTGCAGTCGAAGCTGGACGAGTCGGAGAAGCACACGCTGCCGGCGATTGCGGTACCGGCGACGGTGGTGGCGGGGCCGCGGCCGCTGTTTCCAGAGGTGTACTTTTCGGTCTACGGGGCCGGATTGGCAGCAGAAGGAACGACCAACGGAACCAACGGAACCAACGGGGCCAATGGGGCGAGCACATCGCTGCCGCAGTCGGTGCCGCCGGTGACGAGCGTGGCGGCGTCGCTGATCCGCGACAGCGTGCTAGACACGATCAACGTGATGCACTTCAACCGCAACGTGACGGCGCGGTTCCTGATCGATGTGGACTGCTACTTTGCCGACGACACGTTTGTCAAGCGGGCGACGCCGTTTGACCGACTGCGCGAGCTGGAGATGTCGTCGGGAGGGACGACGTGGAAGCCCGAGGACGTGGCGGTGGACGCGGTGTTCTCGCAGCTGCTGCAGCTGCCGATGCCGGAGCACAAGCTGGTGTACTACCACGCGGTGCTGGCGGAGGCGTGCAAGATTGCGCCGGCGGCGATCGCGCCGAGCCTGGGGCGGGCGATCCGGTACCTGTACCGTCACAGCCACCGGATGGACCTGGAGCTGGTGGGCCGGTTCGTCGACTGGTTCTCGCACCACCTGAGCAACTTTGGCTTCACGTGGAAGTGGGCCGAGTGGGTGGACGACGTCGACCTGCCCGACGTGCACCCGCACAAGGCCTTTATCCTGGGCGCCATCGACAAGGAGATCCGGCTGAGCTTTGCACAGCGCATCAAGAACACGCTGCCGGAGCCGTACAAGGTGCTGATCAGCCCGGAGACCGAGAAGGACGTGCCGGCGTTTAAGTTTCAGAGTGATGGTGAGCAGCAGTTTTTTTTTTTTTTTTTTTTTTTTTTNCTACTTCCAACTACGTACGATCTTTCACTAACAAACAAGACACCCCGTTTGCTGCCGAGGGCCGCGAGCTGGCGGCGCTGCTGAAGCGCAAGGCGCCGGACGAGGAGGCGCAGGCGGTGATTGAGCGGATCCACGGGCTGGCGCTGGACAGCGGACGCGACGACCCGCTGGTGGTGTCGACGGACGTGTTCACGACGGCAGTGCTCTGGGTGGGCTCCAAGTCGCTGTCGCACGTGCTCGCGTGCATCGAGCGGACCAAGGACCGGTTTCTGGATGCCGGGGCCGCGTCCGAAGCTGCGCGCAGCCAGATCCTGGAGGCCGTGATGACCTTCTGGGCGGCTCATCCGGGCATTGCCGTGTCCATCACGGAGAAGCTGCTCAACTATGCCATCCTGTCGCCCGAGACGGTCGTGAACTGGGCGCTTCGGAGGGAGGAGACGGCCGAGAGCGACGAGCGTGGTTCCGGCTCCGCGGCTCCGAGGCTGTCGCAGGCGTTTGTGGCCGAGCTGGTCTTCAACACCGTGGCCAAGGTGACGCGCCGCGTGCGCCAGGTCGTGGCCGCGTCGCAAGCTGCCGGAGCTGCGGTCGTGGCCGCCCACAAGGCTGTCGACGCTGCCCGAGAGCAACAGAAGAACCCGGCGCCTCCGCCTCCGCCTCCGGCGGCAGCAGCAACCGTTACTAGCGACGGCATGGACGTGGATGATGGTGGTGGTGGTGACAAGGGTGCCTCTGCTGCGGTGGCGGCTGCGGTGGCTGCAGCTGCAGCAGAAGCCGCAGTGCGCGTTGAGACGGCCGAGGCAGCACTGGTGGCGGCGACGGCAGACGCGGCAGCGGCGCGTGCAGCCGAGACGGCCGAGATCCGGGCGATGCGCGAGCTGTTCCGGCAGGTGGCCGAGGCCATCGAGCCGTGGTCGTCGAAAACGACCCCAGGGTCATCGCTGGCCGTGCGCGCTTGGGCCGAGCGGTGGCAGCGGGTTGTGCGGCGGCGGCAGGCCATCGAGGAGGCCTTTTTGGCAGAGGCGGCCAAAGCTCGGACGGTGGCAGAGGCGGCAGAGGCCGAGGCCGAGGCCAACAGCAGCAGCAGCAGCAGCAGTGCCATGGCTTGAACTTGCGAAGCTGCAGGCTGTATTTTTTTTTTGTTTTGCTTGTTTCTACTTGAGATTTGTACTCTTAATCTGGGACTGTATTTTTCTAGTTTTTCTTTTTTCTTTTTTCTTTTTTCTTGTCTGTTTCGCATTGTGGTTTTTCTTTTCCGCGCACCGGGTATCTCGAAAAAAAGAATGTTCTTTCAAGTCGGAAAGGGGAGTGAAGACACACAGTATTCTCTCTTTCTTTCTCTCATCAGTAGCAAGAGAGGCAGACAAGGAACGTTGACAAGTTGGATTGAAATCGTCTATATACATATCAGGTACCTGCATACACTCTACCCGCATATGCTCTACTTGCATATCTCCTACCTTGACCATCATGCCTTGTAATACGCAAAGAGTTCTCTGGTAATAAGCCTCAGCCTCCCCTGACCCTTCTCAGCCGTCGTCCTCGACGACCGGGTGCGGGTTCTGCGCGATCTCCCGCACCACCTCGCGCGACTTGGCATTGTCCTCGAAGCTCAGCCGCACCAGGTCGACGACCTCGTCGGCCGAGAAGTACAGGCTCAGCTCGCTGTCCATCCACAGGAAGCGCACCTCGCGCAGGTTCGACTGCAGCACCTCGGACAGGTACTGCAGCCGCAGCCACGACGGCACGTACTGGGCGGTCATGGGGGTCCCTCTGCCTTGACCTCCGTGTTTGTGTTTGCCCGCCCCCTCCCCATCGCCTTCTGTAAACAGGTCGTCCAGCTCGGTCACCCGCGCGATCAGGCTGGCCAGGCTGAACGCCTCTTCCTGGCTGATCGACGACATGTCCAGCACGTCGGCGATCAGCTTGACCGCCACCGCCTCTGCCAGCGCTGCCACCGCCTGGCACCACGCCGACGGCGCCAGGATGCCGTCCCACGCCGCCGCCATCGACCGCACCCGCGCCACCGCCGCGTCCACGTGGTCTGCCGGCTCTTCGTCCTCGTTGTCGGCGCCGTTGTTACTTCGTCGTCGCTGCTGCTGCTGTGCTAGCACGTTCTGGTCGCCGCCCAAAAGGTCCCGTAGCACCGTCTTCTGCACTAGCATCTCCCGGCCGTACGCCCGGTTCGCAAACGCCTGCAGCTTGGCGATCTCACCGTCCAGCCGCAGCATCGCCTGCGCCCGCGCTCCCAGATCCTGCCGCGCCTTCCAGGCTGCCGCCATGCCTCCTAGCTTCTCTGCCAGGTACATTGCATCGTTGTATAGGTACCTGTGAGAGGGGAGGGGGGAAAGGGGGTATTAGCATCGTTAAACTGCTGCCTTGAGCATCGAAATGATATTGGACTGTCTCTCCACGCACATGCTTCCGCCCACATCCAAGGCGTAATAGTATGGCGACACCGCCCGGAACATGGCCAGGGCCATAGTCGGAAGACTGAAGAGGCCGGCTGCAGCCGCGGCAACAGGGCTGTTCTCGTATCTAGAGACTGGTTAGACAAACGAAGGACAACACAGGGCGAAAAAAAAATAGTAGAAAAAAGTTACCCTTCAGACAGCAAGATGGCGCCGTCTTCCAAGATCGACGTGATCATGGCCAATATCGGCTCTGGCATGGACGAAATGTGGTACTTCTCCTTTAGTACAAGCTCCCGCGTTGTCGGTTCCGCGACCCCAGCTGGCGCTGCTTTTGCGCCTGCTTGCGTGGCTGATTTTCTGGCTGGTGCGGCTGCCTGCTGCTGCTGCTGCTGCTGCTGCTGCGGATGCGGCTGCTCTTGCTCAATTTCGTCCGCATTTGCGTCCTCGTCGTCCCAGCCCCATGCTTCAGCTGCATCATCCTCGTCCCTATGTGCCTCTGTCTCCGGCTCCGGCTCCGGTTTTGGCTCCGGCTTTTCTGATTCTGCCTTTGCACCGTCTTCCACATTCTCTTCTTCGGGTTCAGCTTCAGCGTCGTCACCCCAAGCTGCCCATGCATCAGCACCGTCATCCGCGATGCTGTCAGCTTCCTGGTCTTCACCGCTGCTAGTCTGCGTCTGCTGCTGCTGCTGATCCTGATCTTGTGCTTCCTCTTCGTCGGACCATGCCACGTCCCAATCGGCTGCTTGTTCTGTCGCCGTAGACGGACCGTTCGCGGCCAGCTCCTTTCCTTCTGATCTGGACACCATGTGCTTCTCTACCCTCTCCACCTCCTGTGGTGTGCCGAGACCTTCAGCAATATTTTTCCGCACCGTGTCTAGAGTCGTCTCTCTGCGTTTCGACAGCCACACCCTGGGCGCATTCTCGACCCACTCCTGAAGCCGCCTGAAGCCAGAATACCGCAGCACTGCGAGCCGAGCACAGAACGCTTCCGCCGCCCGGATGGTGTCTTCAAAGGCCGCCATCTTGTCGAGCGATGTCGGCACCGCGGACGCCAGCCAAGCATCCACGATGCGCGACACGAGATCTGGCATCATGACCGAGGAGATAGACTGCACTAGATCAGATGGCAGCTTGGCTGCAAGAAACGTGAATATCTGGTCCAAGTCCACAAGCAGAGCTTCGATACCTTCGCCTGCCTGTCCTCTTATCCCCAGAACAGCCTGCTCTCACGTCTTTGTCAGCAGTCTGTACTTGGTATTGCCTGATGCAGGGGTAGCCGACTTACACCATCAACATAGATCCCTGGCCGAGAAGACGACGACAGGTTTGTTCGTGGCCCGACAACGGCTCTGTCCAGATCGTGCCAGAGCTGCGTCATGCGGTTGTCGACCTCCTTGTATGCCTTCAGTCCGATCACGGCATTCGTAAGGCTCATCGGCTCGTCTTAACAGTCAGTTCCTTGTGTTCCACGCCCCTTTCTCTCCTTCTATGCGTACAACTCTGCTGCTGCTGCTCACCTTGCCGCGTTTCAAGAACTGTCAGCATTCCCTTCTCTGCGTCCACGCGCACCAATGCGCCCCAGACGTGATCGAACACTTTGTGGACGTCTGACTTGAGCTCAAAAGCTCGCAGGTCCAGCAGCCGCATGGCGCGGCACGTCTTGCTGACGGGCATGGAGTCCAGCGCGGTCCATGACTCTGAGAGACAAAAAAGTTAAAACGAGTTAGCCCACAAGAAAAACATCCATCTATCAGCTCGTCGCGTGGGAAAGCTCTGTTGTGGCCGTACTCTCCAGCAGGTGCAGGGCGTCTAGGATGCGGCGCTCGCTGGATGCCTGCTCGACCTGGTCCAGCAGCTGGTTCACGTTGCGGATAGCCTCCAGCAGGTATCGGACCTGCAGGTTGTAGTTGATCTCGTTGGTCAGGAAGCGCGCCTTGGCCTCTGCCTCCTCGATGGCCTGGCCGTCCGTCTTGGGCGCGTCGGCGCGGACGAGGATGTCGCCTGCGAGTATTTTGCGCCGCGCAATGTCGACTTGGAGCGCCTTTGCATTAGTGACCCAGACGCGAAGGTCTTCGGCGGTCTCTTCGACAATGCTGTGAATCTCGCCCTGCAAGAGCTGGTCAGCAATCATCATCAAAGCGGTCGTCTAGTCTAGGGCGTGTGGGCGGGGAGTTTTAATCCCGTGCCTCGAGCTTGGCTTTCGCCTCGGAGAGTGTCTGGATCGCCTGGGGGAGCTTCTCTGGTGTCAAAGCAATAGAGGAAACGTTGTCTTCTGGGAAGAGGCCGTCGAGCGAGAAGTCAACCAGAGCTTGGCCGACGGCACCCGACGGCACCGCCATATCGGTCGCTGGTGTTGGTGCTGCCATGGGTGAGAGCCGAGGAGTGTAGAGCTATGATGTTTTTTTTTTGTGTTTTTTTAGCAGATGTGCCGGTCTGCTACGGCGAGGGCAGAGGCGTTCGTGGTGGCGGGCACATCACCGTGGGAAGGAGTTTTACTTTGAGGAGAGAGAGGACAGATTTGGGCGATTTTGAAGCTTGTGGAAGCCCATTTGGTAGATAAAAAGTTACTGTACTGCACTGTACGATACATAGTGAGGTGTTAGCGTTGGCAGCTCCTGACGTCTTTATAGTGGACATCCAGCTAATTAGCGGCGCTGCGCTTCGAGGAAGGCACGGCCGACCAGCGGCGGGGTATAACGACTAAAAAGTGCCGGCAACTGGCGCTAACGAGAATCTGTTTGGGAACAACGTAGCAAAAGGACTTCCTCTCCTGATCCGCAGCTCTCGCAACCTGAAAACAGACAAGTCACCCTACCTGCACGTGCTCGGCCTCTTTTTTCTCGTTTGCCTACTGCAGGAACCCGTGACTGCTCTGTCCGTTATCTCAGTCCCAGTTGGGTGAGCTGAATGTGAGTTGTTTAACAAAGCAAAATACTTCTACCTCGCGGGGTTTCACCTGTGAAAGAGAGAGAGAGAGAGAGAGAGAGAGGCAGTGGACAACAACTAGTCATGACGAGCTGGAGACGAGCCTCAAGATGACTTGGAGATGAGGTCAAAAAGGGCACATGTCTTGCAGGGCACAGTGCAGCCTCTTGTCTGATTGGGACCTGGCTGGGGGTGTGCTGGGGGCGGCTGCTGGCACACTTTGCTTACGGTCTGCAGCCGGTGAGATTCGGCAAAGTCTTGACTATGCGTTCTCACTGGCTGTGTCCTGGACGAGAAGGAAAAAAAAATCCGATGACACGGGACGAGACGGATGCTGACCTTGGGGCGCGCGCAGACACGACGAAGCCCTGCATCTGCCTTGTGCTCGGGGCGTTGGCACGCGGGTCGTTCAATCGGCTGTCCGTAGCTGCTGTGCTGCTGGCACGATAACGAGGAGGTAAGGATTCGCTGCTGGCTCTCTCCGAGTGCCTCTTTTCTCTTCTGCTTTTTGCCTCTTGTCTCTTGCCTCTTGTCACCCCTTGTTGCCTGTTGCCCTTGTTCTCCATTCCCCTGTCTCTTGGTCTTTACTCCATTGCTGCCTTCTGGTTTTCATTTTCGTCTGCTCCGTTTATCGGCATCTCTGTCTGGCGGGGGAAAGGGGGTTAGTCAGACTGGTTTGGCATGTTGGCTGTCACCAGGCTTCCAGTTGCATACGTCAGGAAGAGGTGTAGCGGTACATGGCACGTGTGCCTTCACGCCAGCTGCCCACCGCCTAGAATAAAAGGCTGCTGTCTCTTTGAGTTTTCCTTTTACCTTGACCTTTGCCGCTGACCAGTAAAGACTGCAAGCCCGCTTCGTGGAGACCTCATCAAAGGCAGCAACTCTCAAAATGGCACCGTCTAGCCATTTCCGCGAAGTCCAAAGCTTCCAGACAAGCTATGCGCCAACAAAAATAACCCAGTATGTGTCCCAGCGCAGCGGGATGCACGTCATTGTGGCAAACCGCAAGGGCCCCAAGATCAACGGCTACTTCACCCTGGCCACCGAGATCTTTGACGACTCGGGCGCGCCGCACACGCTGGAGCATCTCGTCTTCATGGGCTCCCGGAGCTACCAGTACAAGGGCCTGCTAGACAAGCTGGCGTCACGGGCCTACTCTGGGACCAATGCCTGGACTGCCGTCGACCACACAGCCTACACGCTCGAGACGGCCGGCTGGGATGGCTTTGCCCAGATTCTTCCCGTGTATCTTGAGCACCTCATCCTGCCCACCATCACTGACGACGCCTGCATCACCGAAGTTCACCACATTAACGGCAAGGGAAACGATGCTGGCGTGGTCTATTCGGAGATGCAGGGACTGCAGTCGAACAGCGCTGAGCTGATGGACATCCGCGCCCGCAGATTGCTGTATCCGGAGAACGTCGGCTTCCGCTACGAGACCGGAGGAATGGTCGAGGCTCTACGCGTGCTCACGGCCGACCGCATTCGCCAGTTTCACAAGGCCATGTACCAGCCGCGAAATCTCGCCATCATTGTCGTCGGCGAGGTGGACCAGGAGGCCCTGATTAGCATTCTCGACAAGTTTGAGGACAGTATCCAAGACAGTATCCCGCCTCTGGACTCGCCGTTCAAAAGGTAAGGCAACTGCGGCTTATGCACGCCCATGAAACATAAAATATAAGACGTAAAAAAAAAAGAGGCTGACAATCAAACTCCTACAGACCGTGGATAGATTCGGCGCAGCCGCCCGCCCTGGAGAAGACGGTTGTGGACACGGTCGAGTTCCCGGAGGATGACGAGTCCATGGGTGAGGTCATGGTGGGCTACTTCGGGCCCAACTGCAACGACGTGGTGGCGACATCGGCACTCAACGTGCTCCTGGCCTATCTGTGCGGGTCCTCGGCGTCGGTGCTGGAGAATGTGATCGTGGAGAAGGAGGAGCTGGCAAGCTCCATCAGCTATCTGTGGGAGTCTCGGCCAAACTGTCTCATATGGTTTCAGCCAACAGGCGTGGCGACGGAGAAGCTTGAGTTTGTGGAGCAGCGACTTATCTCGCTGCTGAAAGAAGTGGCCGACAAGCCGCTCGATATACCGTACCTCCGCGAGTGCATCAGCAGAGAGAGACGGCAGGTTAAGTCGCAGGCCGAGAGCTCCGAGAGCTTCTACTCGGCCAACATAATCACCGACTTTCTGTTTGGGCAGCGCGACGGCTCGACGCTTGCCGACCTGAAGGACCTACACGAATACGATGTTCTCGACAGCTGGAGCGAGGAGCAGTGGCGCGCCTTTCTGAAAAAGTGGATCGCCGACGCCCATCACGTATCCATCCTGGGCAAGCCCTCGAAGGCACTTGCGAAGAAGCTCAAGACGGCGGAGAAGGAGCGGCTTGCAAAGAGACGCGAAGAGCTGGGTCCGGAGGGTCTCAAGAAGCTGGAAGAGAGGCTGGACGAAGCCAAAAAGAACAACGACATGCCGATCCCCGAGGCAGTGATCGACAAGTGGGAGGTGCCGGGGACGGAGTCTATCCACTTCATAGAGTCACAGACGGCGCGAGCCGGAAAGGCGAGGAGCCTCGGGGTGCAAGATAACGCGGCGCAGAAGATAATCGACGCGGCAACGCCGGGCGCCTCGCCGCTGTTTTTGCAGTTCGAGGACGTGCCGTCCAACTTTGTGCGCATTGCCGTGCATGTTAGCGCGGCCGGGGTGCCAACGCGGCTGAAGCCACTGCTCTCGCTGCTGAGCGACCAGTTCTTCAACAGCCCGGTGATGCGGGACGGGCAGCGGATCGAGTTTGAGGACGTGGTCAAGGAGCTCGAGAAAGACACGATCAGCTACGTGTTCAAGTCTGGCAGCGGGCTGGGCGACGCGGAGAGCATAGTGCTGCAGTTTCAGGTGGAGCCGCACAAGTACACGGCCATCATCCAGTGGCTGCGGACGCTCATGTTCGACTCCGTCTTCGACCCGCAGAGGCTCAAGGCCGGCGTGGCCAAGGCGCTTGCAGACATCCCAGAGAACAAGCGGTCCGGACGGCTGATGGCGTCGGAGGTAGAGCTGGCGATCCACACGGTGGAGGACTCGTGTCCGGCAGCCAAGCGAACGCTCGTGCGGGCGGTGTACCTGCGACGGATCAAGAAGCTGCTGCAGACGGAGCCAGAGACGGTGGTGGGCTGGTTTGAGGAGCTGCGGCGGGCGCTGTTTGCGTTCCAGAACATGCGCGTGCTGGTGACGGCGGACGTGGGCAAGCTGGAGCAGGGGGCCCAGGCACCGGCGGTGGCGGCATGGGACGTGCTGACGGCCGGGCTGGAGGGGACGGGCGGCGACGATGACGACATCGACATGGTGCCAATCGTGGCGCCGTACTCGCGGGCCAGCCCAGAGGGTCAACGGCCGGGCGGTGTGGGCACGGTGATCCTGCCGATGACGACGCTGGACTCGTCGTACAGCATCTCGACGACGACGGGCCTCAAGTCGTTTGAGGACCCGCGGCTGCCGGCGGTGCTGGTAGCGCTGGGCTACCTGGAGGCGGTCGAGGGCCCGCTCTGGAACGCGGTGCGGGGCAACGGGCTGGCCTACGGCACCAGCTTCAGCCGTGAGGTCGACGGCGGCTACCTGCAGTTCCGCGTGTACCGGTCGCCGGACGCGTCCAAGGCCGTGGCGGCCGCGCGCGACGCCGTCGAGGCGCTGGCCGCCGGCCGCCAGCCGCTGGACAAGCACCTGGTGCAGGGCGCCGTCAGCGGCATCGTCATGGGGCTGGCCGACGAGCAGGCCACCATGGGGCTGGCCGCCCAGCAGAACTACGTCACCGGCGTCGTGCGCGGCCTGGACGCCGGCTGGAGCGCCCGGGTCATGCGTGCTGCCGCCCGTGACGTCACCCACGATATGATCCGCGAGGCCATGCGCGAGCTGGTCCTGCCCGTCTTCCGACCGGGCACGAGCAACGTTGTGGTGACGTGTGCGCCTCTACTGAAGGAGGCAAGTTATCTTTTTCTTCTTCTTTTTCTTTTTCTTTTTTTTGGGGGGCAGTGTTGCGATTTTTAAAGCATCCTCCGTCCAAACGCTAACTGGGACAGCCGATCGAGAAAGCGTTCAAGGACATGGGGTACAAGACAGAGATCAAGAAGCTGTCGGACTTCTACGACGACTATGGCCTGGCCGGCGACGACGAGGACGACAATGAGGCGGAGAATGAGGATGAGGACGAAGGAGAGGACGACGAAGATGACGAGGACGATGACGACGAGGACGACGATGACGATAACGAGGACGAGGACGACAGCGACGAGGACGACATGACTGACGAGGACCTCTAGAGAGGGCTGTCAGGGATAGACGAGCTGTCGTGGCAAAGCTGTCCGCGTTACGTTTGACAGGGGTCGAACAACTATCTTAACATTACAATCATAAAAAGGGCACAAGACCTCTTCTTTGGGTCAACCAACTCATTCATATTATATATGCATGCAGCTCAGTGTGATTTATAGCAAGTGACATGCGACATGCGATAAGCGATAAAGCGATAAAGCGATAGAGCGATGCGGAGTAAATCTCTTTTATATTCTAAAGATGACAACAGAAGAACAGCTACATCTCTGCGTTTTATGGTTATATAAACACGGGGCTCTCTCGGCAGACTACTGCTAGAGACAGAAAGAAAGAAACAGGTGGTTTGTATCTTCTCGCGAGAGAGGATCAGAAAATCAACAAAAGCACCACTTTGTTCTACCACGGTACTCGGCTTCCCCCTTTGCACTTTTGAACTTTTTGCACTTTTCCATTCTCACCCTAATGCATGCCAATCAGAGCACGGGCGCCGGGCTCGCTGCAGACATAGATGACCTCGTGATCGTCCGAGAAGCCGTTGAAGCGGGTGGCCGAGCAGCGCGTGTACGCGCCCATGTCCTCAAAGTACAGCCAGTCGCCCACGTCGAGCGTCTGGGTGAACTGGATGCTCTCTGTGATGCGGTCGATGCCGTCGCACGTCGGGCCCCAGATGGAGTACTCCAGGCCGCTCGTCGCCTCCACCGCGTTCGCCGCCTCGCTGTCATACAGGAATCGCGACCCGGTCTGCAGCACCTTGGCCTCCGGATGCTGATGGTCGAACATGATGCTGCTGAAGTTGCCGTACAGGCCGTCGTTGACGTACAGCATGTACGTGGGGTCGACAGGGCTGCCAGGGCTGACAAGGCTGACAGGGCTAGCAATGCCGTTTCCAGCTGACACCTCCTCCTGCTGCGGCAGGTTCTCGACAGTGCGGCGGGCAATGATGTTGCAGGCAATGGTGAAGGCCGACGACACAAAGTAGCGGCCGGGCTCAGCAATGATGGCCACGCCGCGGTGAGCAGGGAAGTAGTCGTCGAGGGCGTTGCGCAGCACCTCGGCCATGGCCTCGAAAGTGGCGTCGCTGCAGAAGCCGCCGCCGACATCGAGCGTCTTGAGGTTGAAGCCGTACTCGGCAGCCTGGAGGAAGACGGAGTTCGCATCCTGGACAGCCTTGAGGAAGGCGTCCGGGTCAGAGGCGCCTGAGCCGACGTGGAAGGAGACGCCGACGACGTTGAGCCCAAGCTCGCGGGCCAGGGCCAGGAGGCTGTCAGTGGTGTCGAGCGATGCGCCAAACTTGAGGCTCAGGCGGCACAGCGACGAGCTGTCGTCGGTAAGGATGCGCAGGAAGAGCTCCGCGTCCGGGAACAGCTTGGCGATCTTGCGGAGCTCGTCGGCGTTGTCAAAGGTCATCTGGCGGACGCCGTGGGCAGCGACGTAGCGGACGTACGAGTTCGTCTTGCAGGGCTGAGCATAGATGATGCGCGAGGGGTCGACGCCCATGTTGAGCACCTGCTCGATCTCGGACTTGGAGGCGCAGTCGAACCCGTTGCCGAGCCCGGCCAGGAGCTGCAGCACCTTGGGGTCGGGGTTGCACTTGACGGCTGTTCCATTCACACTGACGTCAGCATACAATCAAGTCAAGTCTCATCACCTCCGGTGACTAACCATAGAAGGGCTTGACGCGTGGCAGGTTCATCTTCCAGCGGAGCTGCTGGCGATAGACCTCGCCGAGGTCGGCGACGAAGAAAGTGTCCTCGTCACCAGGCTCACAGAATTCATGGTCAATGTTCTCCACGCGGTGGCGGAGAGCATTGCCAATCAGTTGCTTGGCAGTTGGCTGGCACTGAGTTGCGCCATAATGATGGTTCTTCTTGATGAAGCCAACGTTACTATTATGATTGAATGTAACGGGGGCGACGCGATCAAAGATGGCTGTTGCCATAACCATATCCGAGGGCAAGCGGAAAGGCGAAAAATAGAGCAGGAGTTGCTGGTGTGTTGAGCGAGCGCGTCTGGTCTTGCGTCGAGAGCAGCGGGGGACGGGGCGAGCAAAGAGCTAGCGGAATGTTGTCACAGCTTTGTTCGTGTTTCCACAGCCGGCAAAGGCAGGAATGGTTCTGAACTGCACGACAGGCGACTTGTTATGGTGGGCGGAAGCGATAGCAGACAGAACCTGAACCGGTCTGACGAGGCCTCCTCGACTCTTCCTCGGCGAGAGGAAGAACCGCAGAACTCGTCCTATGCGGCAGCTGGTTGGGCACGATAACCGGGGGAGGTGGTGGCGAGAGGGGGTGGTCGTGCGGGCGCGGGTCGAAAGGGGGCCGGTGTGTAGTATGCGGCTTAACCGAAGGGATGAGGTCTGGGGATAGTAGGTGGAGGTAAAGCGTTGAGGGTGTGGAAGTTCTGGCGAATGCCGGAATCTTGGAGTGCGAAGAAGACGAAGGCTGTGGAAGCCGTAGTGGGTGAGAAGTGCGTGTTTGTAAAGCTTGCTATGTCTTGTCAGCGGCTGAAGTAGGGAGAAAAGAGAAGGAAGAAGAAAAAGAAGGTGAGGGAGAACGAATGGTAGAAGAGAGAAGGGAAAACGAGAACGAGGAAGCAGGAAAACGAGAAACGAGAAAAAGTCGGCATGCGACGCAGCCAGGGCGGCTCTTGCGACTCAACCGATGGCAGTGCACGGGCAACGATTGAAAAGGAACGGAACGGTCTACTTACTTTGGCTGTTACAGGCGCAGATGAAGACAATGAAGGATGCCAGAGATGACGGGTAGAGGAAGAAGAAGAAAAGAAATAGATGGCGAGGTTAGAGGCGTTGAAAAGGAAAATCGAGAACAGGCAGGCGGGCTACATTAGGAAAAAAGGCAAAACCCTGTTGTGGGAAGGTGGGGTTTGGGGGCTTTCCCATGGTAATTGTTGCTAGTAAACGGGGGGGCCATTACGCTCTGTACTCGTACAGGCCTGGGGAAAGAACCAACGGGGCGCGGCAGGGGAAAAAAAATAAAAAATACATTTCACACGGCAGAAAAAGGGAAAAAAAGATGACTAAGTGGGGCAAATCGGCGATGCGGTCCATAATAAGACAGGAGGGACACCACCAGTACGAAAATTTTCATAGTGGGCCACCTTGCACGGAGGGGAGAAGGGCCCTGTCTCGCTGACCGCATTTTTGTAACGTCGTTATTACGCTATGAATACTCGTTCGTGTATGAGTACGAAAAAACAGTCAAGTGAGCCGCACGAGTGCGGGATACGTGCGAGAAGTGATCTCGTGCAACTAATGATCCATTTAACACGCCCGCGCAATCTCGGCGACCACTCTATTGCGATGCTGTGACTGTCAGGCGAAGATCAGCCGTGCAGGAGAGACCTCAAAAAAGGATTATAAAAAAAGCATAAAAACTAGGGGTAGGGGTGGGTGTGGCCGGACCAAGGAGAAAGACGGGTAGGTGTCCTACGACGTACAGTCTAGAAGCGCCTCTCCTGCTTCCCGTGTTCGAATTATGACGGAGTAATACAAAGTGCATTGGACCTGCACCTGCACCGAGACAGGCGGTCGCGGCTAGACTACGTTGCATGCAGGTATGTGGTTGCTGCTGCTGCTGCTGCTGCTGCTGCTGCTGCTGGGCGGTCTGGCGGTCTGGTTTCCGCGGGCAAAAGCACAACAGATAGCCGTACGGAGTAACATCAACATCTGAAGAAGGCAAAGACCAAAACAAAGCAGAGCATTGATAACATGTATCCGGTCTGTTAGTCCAACATTCCAATTCTGAGGAAAATGTCGGTTCTGAAAGACTGGATAGGTCCAGCAGTGTCCTCCCTCGGTTTGAGCAGTTAAGCTCACCCCAGGGGGAGAAGACTATTGGCCAAGAATGGGGGTTTTTTTTCTTGCGCATTTAGTGGTCTCGAAGCCATTGGAAGCAGGGCAGCAAGACGTATCATATCCGAGCGCTGGGGGAGGGGAGGGGAGAGGGAAGAATAGTAAACAGGACGAGAGAAAAATCGAAGGAAAAAAAAAACCAGCACAACCGGACAGAGGGTATCATAATGCATTGTCTTTTTCTGTTCTTTTTTTTTTGTTCTTCTTCTCCGTGTACCGTGATTTCTGTTGTACAGTATTGTGTGGTGAGTAATGTTCATGTATACACGTATTTTATATCATCTTGTGAGCGCCTCGCGAGCGTCTTTTGCGAGCGTATTTGTGAGCGGTCTGGTCTCACTGCTCCGCGTCCGCCGCTCCTGCTGCTGCCGCGACGTTCTGGACGCTCGCCATCTCCTCGACGGTCCAGCCGCCGTCCGCGGCGACCCAGTCCTGGGCCGGGCCCAAGAAGGCGGTGCGCTCGGCGCCACGGGCGAGCCCGTCGACGAGGAAGCGCTGTGCGGCCGCGCGGACGTCGTCGGCGCGGACGTCCAGCAGCTGCTCGCGGCGGGCCTGGCGCATGGCGTCGGTGATGCCGTACAGGAAGCGGCCCATGCCCTCCTCGCTGACGGACCGCGGCGCGTCGACGCCCTGGAACACCGACAGCTTGGCCTCCTCCAGGTCGCGCGCCGTCCACTCCCGCTCGGCCGCCCAGCGCCCGGCCCCGCGCATCACCGCCAGGCTGTTGGCCGGGTTCGGGTCGCGGTACGAGTAGAAGCCGAACACGCCCTCTAGCGGCTGCGCGTACGCCCCGCCCCCGTACGCCCCGCCCTTCTCGCGGATCTCGTGATGCAGGTGCTTGTGCGTCAGCAGCTGCGCCAGCACCTGCAGCGCCGCGCCCTCCGCCGCCGCGTACGGCACCGTTGGCACCACCAGCGCCCCGTACGACACCTGGTACGGCAGGGGAAAGAAAGTTCTGGTGGAGGGGAGGGGAGAGTGTGTCGGTGGTTGTTGCTGTGCTGTTTGTGGTAGAGATGCCCCCTGTGGCAGCGACGACAGAAATCCGCCTAGGGCGGACTCGTTGGCCCGTGCGCTCTCAGAGCCGCACGTGACCGCCACGCGTAAGCTGCCGGCCTCAGCGCCGCCCGACTGCAGGGCGAAGCGCTGGATGGCCTTGAGCTTGGCGAGCACGTCGTCTAGGCGGCCGCCAGCCTCGGGCGACGGCCGGGAGGCCAGTGCGGTGACTAGCTGGACCTGCGACAGGCCGCTGACCTGCTCGCGCAGGCGGGCGCTGGGCGTGAGGCCGGCCTCGGCGCGGCGGCGCGCAAACGAGTGGCCGGACGAGGCGATATCGCTGACCACGCCGTCCGACGCCGCCTGCAGCAGCTGCCGCACCTGCTGCTCGGCGGCCGCGCCGTCAAAGTCGGTCTCGAGCACCACCGCCCGCAGCAGCTCCAGCATCGCCGGCACGTTGCGGTCCAGCGCCGTGCCGGAGAACACGAGGCCCTCGCGGGCTGAAGAAGGCGCTGATGAAATCGCGTCGTCCGGCCGCGCTGCTGCCTGGTAGCCCACCGACAGCCCGCCCGTCGTCAGCTTGATGCGGTCCTCCAGCTGCTCCGTCGACAGCGCCCGCGTGCCCAGCCGCATCACCGCGTCCGCAAACAGCGGCACCAGCGGCCGCAGCTCGTCCGGCAGCCGCCCCAGCTCGTTGATCGCCCGGAAGTACGTCAGCCCGTTAGTCGGCGCCTCGAGCCACTGCACCTGCGCCTGGCCCTGTGTCGCCTCCCGCAGGACCATGGCCCCGGCTACCGCCGGCTTCTGTCGCGGTATGTCGGTCACGTGCACGCTCGGCAGACAGCTGAGGTCTTCGCTGCTCGCCCGCGTCTGCTCGGCCAGCAGGACCGCCTCGCGGGCTTCCAGCTGCTTCTGTGCTCCAACCCCATTCCCGTCAGCCTGCTGGTCTGCCGCTGCCGCTGCCGCTACCTCCACCTCGGCAATCTTGGCCGCCAGCCGCGCCTCCTCCTCGCGCTCCAGCTCCTCGCCGTACGTGGCCGACGGCGCCATGGTAAACGTCAGCGTGTTCTGGCCCAGCAGGTAGCGGTCCAGCAGGCCCTCGAGGTAGCCGCCCTCGGCCAGTCGCGCCTCGAAGGCGGCGATGGTGTCGTTCCAGGCCAGCGCCGCAAATGGGTCCACGCCGGCGAACCACTTGGGCTTCAGCCGCTGCAGCAGCGACACCCCGAAGCTGGCCGTCTTGTGCTTGAGCCCCAGCTCCAGCTGGTGCAGGTAGCCGTCGATCTTGGCCCGCTCGAAGCCGCGCTCACGCACCGCCCGCAGCACCGC
>JRUC01000550.1:0-17306 GCA_000806385.1 Leptographium procerum
AAAAAAAAAGGTCCAAATAACTTTTTCTCTTTCATCTTTCTCCTTCAGATCGCGCATTTTAAAACAGCAGCTACCGCAACCCTTCCCGTTGAACTGCCCTGATTCCATTTTGCCACATGCTCTCCGTGCGCTGACATAAAACATGAAAGCAAGCTGAGCCGTCAACTTGATGTACGAAGCAGAATGAAAAGGCGCAAATGTACAAAAAACTCTTATTCCAACGATTTGCCCAGGAGACAAGGTCCTTTGCCACTCCCTTCCTACTGTAGGGTTATAACCTCTCTCTGAGCCGCTTTTAAAAGGTCCGCCCAGACACAGGTCTCTTTTGTTGATAAGAAATACGAATTATCCGTTAGGCTCACATGCCCTATTCGCCGATACTCACCCGCCCCTGTTTGTTCAACGACCAAAAACGTAGCATCGGAATGAGCCATGCCGAGATACACCAGCCTGCACCTGTTGATCTCTGGCTTGGGCTCCTCAAAGTCGAGCAGGATGCCGTTGCGCATATAAGATGTCGCGGGCCATGCCCGGAATGCAACGTCAGATCCCAGCGCTGCAGCCATGTCTAGCACCCTCGCTCTGAGGACTATGGAGGCGGACCAGACCTGTCCAAAGGGTGAGTTCTGCGACACGAGCTGGATGTCGCTGCCGACTAGCTGCGGGTCGGGCTTGTCTAGATCCTTAATTTCGACAGGGTACGGCACTGTGGTCCAAGACCAAGTCGGGCCCTTTGTGCGCCTTGTGTGGTCCACGCCCTCGAAGAGTTCCTTTTGCGGGGCGGTGTAGGCACCACACCAGTTCAGGTGCTTTAGGACCGTGCGCTGCCAGAAGCCGGCCAGGTATGTGTCGTCCCACGCGGCTGCCAGCTCCGTCGCGATGCCCGAGAGCGCCAGCATCCTGTCGTCAAAGGTGCTCAGCTCCCGTGCCGAGTAGTCGTGCACGATAGCTCTCCATATTCGGTTCTGTGTTCCCTCCAGATAGAACTCCCTGCTGCCGCGCGTGGATCTGCTCGCCAGGTTCGTGTCCACCATGCCAAAGACGCTCACGGGCATGTCGGGTGCCCCGACCTCCACGTCGAGGTACGTCTCGAACAAGGGCCGGTAGGAGTCCGTGAGACACTTGAGCATAATCTGGTTCGAGTCGACGATGACGGCCCGTGGCGAAAGGAGTAGCTCCTGGTACGTCCATCCGCGATGGAAGATGGGTTCTTCCGACAAGTACGTCTGGGCGCCGTCCTTCTGCCGGAAGTAGACGGTGCCGGTCGTGGCTTCGTCGACGTACAAGGGCAGCTGAGTGTCTGGCGCAACTGGCTTCCCGTCGCCGAGAAAGCCGTCCGTGACCTTCTGCGCGCTAGCTGCCATAATGGTCAGCAGCGACTCCTTGTATATCGATCCCATGTTGGCGATCTGGTTCAACTTATCGCTGTCGTCGTCCTGCACGATGCACAGCGCATCCACCCAAAGGTAGCGCAGGCCTATGGTTCGGCACACCTCGATCGCGTCCACAATCGTTTTCGGCAGACTGCGGGCGTCGATTGACTGCAGGTGGTCTTGATAGTTCGCAGCGGTGGTCGTGAGCTGCGTGACTCCGCCCCAGCAGTAGCTAAGTGCTGCGTACGGTCCTTTTTCGCTCGGACCGCTCTCGTAGAGCCGCAGCATTGGCGACGCCAAGTCGATGACCCTGCGAGGCAGTGGGTGATCAGAGCGACTGGGGCACGAATGATGCTTGTCCTGGCACTCATCAAGCCACTGGCGGATCTTGGCAGCCGCTTGGCTCGTCAGATCTTTGCATTCGCGTCTGCCTGGCACAATATTGGCAGCTGGGTCGGCTTTCAAGAACTGGTCTTAATAAAGATTTCAACCATGCTGAGCGTACGTGAATAAATGCTTACCGTCGAACGTAACCAAGTTCCATACTTCTCCTTCCGCATACGGCGGGCGGTGATCCCTACTATCGTCCGGGATGTGGAAGTCAATTCCGTCGAGCAGCCTCCCTTCTAGAGGATGGCACTTCAAAGAACGCCTGGCGGCATCGACGTCCATCTGCTGGGTGAAGTTTGCCGTGACCCTGATCTCATCGTGCACCACCCATCCGCTGCTCCTGTCGTAGTCCCAGTCTGCATGTTCGGTGATATCCCAGATGGTCTGACAGAGGACACACCCTTGAGACGCTGTCTCTTGAAGGTCGTACCAGTTTAGATGCTTGTAGCCGCGGGGATCAAGCAGCCCACGGAGCCCATCTGCCGTGCCTGTCATAGCCTTGCATGTATCGCAGCACCGATGGCTATAATCGCTCTGACTGTAATACACGGGCCAGACAATGTCTTTTCTCCGCATTCGTCGCTTAGGTATCCCCGTGATCGAATCTTGCCAATTATCATCGTCGCTGCTAGTACTTTTGCCGCTGTTGTTGACGCTGTCAATGGATCCGTAATTGACACTCACAATCTCGGCTGATCCGGCGTCTTCTGGCTCGCTGTCTTGGGCATGGACCCAGGATTTATCTGGTTTAGCAACAGCGGCAGACCTGAAATTGTCTATGCCCATTTGAATACTGGAGACTTCCGATCGGTCTGCTGGTTTTGTTCTCTTCCTTTTTCCTCCCCCATATTCAATGCGTTCCTGGTCATTACTCTCTGTATCATAGCTGTCGCGGTCATTGAACGAGTGCTTGCCTTTCAGGCATCCATTACTGACCTCGCCTGATGATGCTGGTCCTTGGCCACCCATCTTCCACCCACTAGATTTTAGATCGGCGGTAAAACGATGCAATATCCAGTGAATCACTCAGCAGTCTTAAAGACTTCAATCTTTGTGCGCTTTCCGTAGGAAAAGAGGCCGCCTCAGCACGGCCTTTCCTGATACAGGGGTCAAGCATCAAGGCGTTTCGATGAAATCCTACTAAAACGAGCTAATGCGAGCTAACACTTAATCGTGCAAAGCTGCGCTGTGACTCCGTACGGAGTATGCGATGTGCGCATAGCAGTTGACCGTGCCCACAGGGCCACAGCATGGCTGCCTGGCAAAAGCTTTATTTCTCGGCGACGCCGTCGACAGCCTGCAGAAAAGCCTGTCGCGTAGCTTGAGACATACCACACGTGACTGCTCCCGTACCTTAGTATATTTACGCTGTACATATCAGGAACGTAGCTTTAAACACTTGTAACAGCCTACGCTTTATTGATACAAAAATAACGTATGCTTTTTGGAAGAAACTCAGTAGGGTGTCAACATACAAGAGAAGGTTATTGTTTGGTACCTCTATGAATCAGTGGGTGGCCCCGAATGCCCTTCTTTTTAGACGGATTTAGGGGCCTGCGCCACAATTTGTACTTTCTAATGCTGTATCGTACTCGTAGAGAACTGAATCGTAGACCGGTCGGTGGTTCCCTAGCTATCCGGATTAATTTAGTGTTAGAAAAAGCTCAAGGAGAGTTGGTTCGCTGTGTTCAATACGTACACGGACTACTTCACGAAAAATTTGCCCAGTCTTCCACTTTAGCCTCAGATAGCCTTTGTGTTTGAAATCAACAATCTTCTTTTCAACAATGTTAGGTGTTTGTAAGCATTGTCAAATGCCATTGGTCTAAGTGGAATGAATTTGTGTGACTTGATTAGTCTCTTAATGTACAAAAAACAGAAAAGAAGATGTGTAAATGTGATATGCTGAGTTCTTAGCCAGCTTCTCAACTGGTTTTCGGAGATGTGTCTCTCTCTTACTGATGTAAAAAAACTTGAGATAAACCTTATCGAACATCTTCTATTCAGACCCCACTCAGCCACTTCGGCCTAACCCCGAGTACTATTTTCCTAGCAAAACACACCGATATTTTATCCTAGATCTCTGTCTTAACGCGACTGTGCAGGGAACTCTGTTACCGTTGCGCGTTTGCTCAACTTACACTTGTTGTTAACGGTCAATCCTCGTTCCTAAGGAGAAGCACGCACACATGGAACCCGCTAACCCCCGTGCGGACCAACCTGATGCCCTGGCAGAGGGCCGGCGCATCTATCTCGGTACGAATAAATTTTCTTTCATTCTCGTTTCTAACACAGCTAACAGAGGCCTTTACAAGCAAAATAGGAAACCTCCTCTACAGCATCAAGCCGTACGAGATCGAGCAGGCGTTGGCGGACCACGGTTTCGGTGACTATGCCCAGATTCACCTCTCAGTTGACCCTGTGAGCGGCCGCAACCCTGGCTACTGTTTCGTGGACTTTGAAGAGCGCGACACAGCCGAGAGTGCGCTCACCTCGCTGAGCGCCACCATCCGCGGCCGGCCGCTCAAGGTCGGCCCCTGCCAGCCTAAGCAAGAGCGCCGCGCCGGTCGCTGGGGCCGGGACGGGAATCGGTATGGAAGTCGTGACGGCACGGAGCAGCAGGCCGCCTTCCAGCGATGGGGTGACTGGAAACGGTCGGACGTCACCAAAGGCAACGTGTCCGTAAACTCGCTTCAAAAGGACCAGGATGTGGGAACGGCGGGGCAGGGCCCCTACGCTGCGCTGGACCATTTTGATAGTGTCTTTGACCGGCACGAGAACAAGAGGTTGTACATTGGTCGGCTTGGCAAGATGATCGACCAGGAGCAGAACTACGAGGAGATGCGGGAGCTGCTCGCTGGCTTCCAACCGTATGTGTTTTTTCCTTGTTTGTTTCTCTGTCCGTCTGGGTAATCTTTCTAATCTTGGTATAGAACTGCCATTGGCAAACGGATCACAGCGGACTCCAGCACGTGGGCGAAGCCGGGAAACCACAACTACTGCTTTGTGGACTTTGCGACCTCTGAAGAAGCAGAGCAGGTGTTGAAGGCGCTTGACGGCAAGCCTTACAAAGGGGACCGTCTCTGCGTGTCGCATGCAAAGGGAGCTCCAGAACGGCTGAAGCAGCGAGCTGTAGACTTGCAGTACGCTCCGCGCATAACGACGGCTGAAGACGCCTCGTCCTCGAAGCCATACCGAAAGGAGAACGGCGCAACATCGGGGCGAGCTCTCGAGGCCAGCTCTTGGCGCAGACAAGAGTGATGACTAAGCAGTGAAGAACCATATGTGTGAGCGGCGGTATCTCACTCTGTTGAAACGAATACATGTATCTTGCTAGGCATGACTGACCTGGAGCTGATAAGGCCAATGGAACGCTACTTGACATGTCCGATGTATGTCGGCCATGTGGCATCATTTGTTCTTTCCACGTGCCCTGTGCATTGTGAAAACACCACGCTAAGAAACTAATGGTCTTCAGCTAAGGCGAGGAGTTTGTTGTTAACTCGTGTCGTACTCGTCGTTATCCGTACTGTGTGGCGCAAGCCACTTGGACCTTCATATTTAGGGATTCGGGGAAGCCCGATATCCTTAGAACTATTAACGCACAGCATGGCACGCCTGCTTGTAACATAAGATAACACGCGACGACGGATCCCGTTCAAGGCCCCATAGGCACACGATTTAGGCGTCCTCGGCAACAGATGAATTTCTCTCACGCACTGCTGTGGCCACGCCACGCTAGCTGGTGCAGAGGTTTTTATTTGCCGGTGCTTGGCCCCCAATAGTGACGAGGGATCGGCAGGGGACAAATGCCTGGATTGGCCTTTATAAAGGACAGTATACAGACATAGGTCTGACTTGCTGGCCCATAGTCTTATCGGACTGCAACGATTTGCTGGCCGGGCACATTGCTGGCCATGCCCAAAACTGTCTTAGACAGAGTGTCCTGTCTTGCCGGGCGGTGAAAGTCAAACAAGATCTGGCCAGACGATGTGTCGCCGAGAATGAGACCGTTTTGATACGTATGATGGGCAGTGGAATTAGGCTAGAGGAGTTTTCTGAATACCGGACGTGTCTGCCCTATTTCTTCCCAGTCACATCTGCCCTGTGCCATCTCCCAACGACATACACACACGCGAGCGCTTGTCATGTCGGCCATCATAGAAGAGAAAAAGGGAACGATAGTTTCGGAGGACTCAGCCCTGGGCCAGAAAAATGGCGTCGAGTTCGTGGCGAGTGCAGTCGACGGCGACAGCGAGAAGATGATGACGATACCTGACGGGACTGCCACGGACATTGACCCCGTGGCCGAGCAGCGGCTGCGGCGCAAGATTGACGTCTTCGTCGTACCGATCGTAGCACTTCTTTATCTTTTCTGCTTCCTGGACCGGTCTAATATTGGTATGTCCTCCGTCCGCGCGTGAGAGAGGAGGCTGATGTGGTCGGCCATGCCCAGCTGGATGACGTGCTGACTAATCAGGAAACGCTCGGCTGGCCGGGCTGGAAGCGGACTTGGGCATGCACGGCAGCGACTACAATGCAGTAACATCGATCTTCTTTGTCTCGTACACGATCTTTGGTATCCCGGCGACGGTGGCCTGCCGGCGGATTGGCCCGGGCTGGTACCTGCCGGTGACGACGCTCTGCTTTGGCCTGGCGTCGCTGTGCATGGCCTTTGCGCAGACCCGGGCGCAGGCGGCAGCGCTGCGGTTTGTGCTGGGAATATGCGAGGCCGGAGTGATGCCGGGAATCGCTTACTACCTCGCGGGCTGGTACCGGCGGCGCGAACTGGCCCTGCGGCTGTCGCTGTACGTGGTGATGGCGCCGCTGTCGGGCGCTTTTGGCGGCCTGCTGGCGTCGGCCATCTTGCGGCTGCATAGCGTTGGTGCCATCCACTCGTGGCGGATGATCTTCGTCGTTGAGGGCGTGATGACAGCCGGAGCTGCCGTCGTCGCACTGGCCACCCTAGCTGACCGTCCGGCTACGGCCCGCTGGCTGACGCCCGCCGAGCGTGAGCTTGCCGAGAGACGCATCCGGGCCGACCGCGGCTATCACGGCCGAGACGGCCGACAGGGCACTGATGAAAGCACTAAAGACAATGCTCGACACCTTGAGTGGCCTCGGCTGTGGCGCGGCATCGCCTCCCCCGCCACACTGTCCACGGCAGCCATGTTCTTCTGCAGCAACATCACCATCGGCGGCCTCGGCCTCTTCCTGCCGACCATCATCCGCTCCATCTTCCCGGACCGGCCGACCACAGTGCAGCAGCTCTACACCGTGCCACCCTACGCTGTCGGCGCCGTCGTTACCGTCCTGATCTCGTTCTGGAGCGACCGCGTCGACCGCCGCCAGATCTTCATGCTCGCCGCGGCCGTCCCTGTCATGGCCGGCTACGCCGTCTTCCTGGCCACCTCCCCCGATTCCGCCACGGCTCGCTATGCGGCCACCTTTCTGATTGCCGGCTCTGCCTTTGTGCTTGGGACTATGTCCAGCGCCCAGGTCAGCGCCAACGTGGTCTCAGACTCGGCCCGCAGCAGTGCCCTGGCCACAAACGTGGTCCTCGGCAGCCTCGGGGGCCTCGTCTCGGTAAGCATCTGTTTTCTAAGCTGTTTTCATTCTTCTCTCATAGCCTTCTTCTCTGACCCACATCTAATGATACCAGACATGGAGCTTTCTCGCCTGGGACGCCCCCCGGTACCGTATTGGAAACTCACTGAACCTGGCCGCGTCGACCGCGATGCTCCTCCTGGGCGCTCTCACACTCTTCTGGATGAGGATGAGCAACAGAAGGCGTCAGAGACGAAACGCCGCAGGCCTCGCTGCACTCGAGGGCTTGAGCGAGCAGGAGATCAAAAACCTTGACTGGAAGCATCCGTCGTTCCGGTGGCGCCCATGAGTATGCCTATCGAGTAACGGCCAATAGGCCGCGGGGCAATCGGGCCCAAATTAAGGACTTTCCTTGAATGCATTCTTGTAGTTAATATCCAAGGAAAAAGCACTCTGCCTTACGGAGGACTTTAGCCTAGACCCTTTCTTGATGTAACAGACAGTCCATACTTTACCACCATGAAGGCTTGAATACTAAAGTCCGTTATCGCGCAATTTCCATCAAGAATGTACGGTCCCGTCTGATCACCTTCCAAGTCCGAGGCTCACCATACGCGCCAGGTCCGAAGTTCCGTCTAACCACACGACGCTATCTTCCATGTCCCGCAGCACTCGGTCAATATACGCCCCCGCACCAGAGAGAAGCAAAATGTGTGCAATGGCCCTGTCGACGGCAAGTAGACGAGGTGACGGCGGATCAATGACTTGTGCTTCCGGAAGAAACAGCGTCCGCGTGGTAGGAATTTCAGTCTGAGCAGACCGTGCCGGTGATAGAAACGATTGGATGCGGTATGTGTTGTACTCGCCGGGGACGGGATCAAAAAAGATCTTGAATGATCTAAAGAGGGTGTGGTACGCCGAGGATAAGGTGAGTGCGTTCCGCTGTCGATCGATATCTACCCCATCGATGATGTGGACCACGCCACAGTCAACCATGTTTAGGATGGCTAGAGCGGCCTCGCGGGATTTACCCTGGGATGGTTAGTAGCTAAATTTTAATAACCGACGAGACAAGAAGGGATAGTCAGCAAAAGAAAGAAGATGCATTCTTATGTCTTACTAGTTTTGCACTGGCATTGGCCCCCATTAGTGAATGCGGCAAGATGTGTGCCCCTTCCAGTCGATCAAAACGCCCCTAATCTTCCTCCAGAAGCAAGTTTACGTCGTCGTCACGAGCGTCGTCGCCGTCCTTGTCCAATCGTTGTATCCATTCGTCGACGCTGAACCTGCGCGAAATCACGCAGCGGAAGCGGTCCCTCACCAAGCAAGCACCGCGGAGCGATGACAGGCGCTCTGGTGTCCCGACAAAAGCTTGGGCGCCGCCGCCTTGAGCGCGTAAGACGGCCGATTGGTAAGCTGGCGACGGTTGAGGCGTGCGCCTGGTAGATGCTTTCACTATAGGTCTCAGTAATGTTCAGAGACCAAGACAGCACAAAGTAGATGGTGCCATATACGGGGTATGAAAAAGTTATCCATCAAATACTCCGCAAAGCCACTGAACAGGGGTGCCAGCTCCTAGAAGTCCAGCTACGTGTTGCCGTCGATAGGCAAGGCCATGGAGCTAAAAAAGGAGCGCAGAAAAATATCCTGTTACTCCTCTGACAGTGCAAACTCGTGCGTGCACCGGATCAGCCGTGGCTGACTATAGCCAGCTCCGCGTGTGTTGCTGTTAGGTCCCTGCGCATTGTCAATCTGCTCAAAGTAGTCGACGATGCGCGTAAATGTTGATCGCGCCTGGACGCGCTCGGCAGGCATCAAGGGCACCGGCTGGTGTTATGAGAAGGTCAAAGACATCCTCCAATGAGGCCTGGTGCCTGTGATGATGCACAGGCGACGACATTGGCATGATGAGAGCAGCGTGGGGGGAAATTTGCGGCTTAGAGCCCAAGTCAAGGACCTGGTGAGACGATCCTGCAGCCTGAAGCTTTGCGGGGTTGTATGGCAGGGGTTTTCTTTGGATTTTTAGAATATTATGGCTGCGTATGTACTGCATCACGCGTCTTGCAACAACACGATGTTTTCACAAAACGTGTAAATAAAAAACCACGTGAGTGAACATCAGCGAGAGCATTCTCGCCTTTGATTTTGAAAACTTCGCAAAGAGGGGGCCGTCTTTAGGCCAAAATGGCCCACTCTTGATTTTAGATGGCCCACCGCCAGCCCAGAGAAGCAGCAAGGCCAATGCTAGGACAAGCTCATCTTGGACACCGAGCGATTCCACCTCCTACACTCCCTAATGCTAAGATGTATGTCCAAGCCCGAAACTGCAGAGCCCAAGGTGTACAGTCCGGCCAGGCCAAAGCCAAGGGAGACTGCTGCGTTGAGCGAGACCAGTTGTGTAATGCATAGAGTAAGGCTGCTCACGTCCGAGAAACCGGTCATGGCCGTTGCGATAGACAGAGCAAGCAGGACCTGGTTCACGAGAGCACGGACTGTCCGAAGGTCCCGGAGCTTGAAAGGCACGGCAACAATCATTCCGTCTTCTGGACGTCGAGCTTTGACAATAAAATGTAGCCCACAAGCAGCGATGCCGATGATGGCAGTGATTAGTCCCAATACCTGCAGAGTGTCAGCATTACTGGGCGGCGAATCATCTCAACATCGCATAGTTCACTTGCCCCATGAGCGGTTCTGAAGTGAGCGGCATTTCCCATTGCCAGCCCTCCCAACAGGACAACGAGGATTGACATTGGGGTCAAGACGTAGATCCAAAATATCGAGTTCCAGCGTGGGATGTTGGGCATCACACGAGACAGCCGAAGCCTGATGAGAATATTTCTCGCGCTTTCCAGTCCTATGAATGCAGGAAGAGCTGCCAAGAAGACCACAATTGCAAACAGAACTAGACCTACGCGTCAGCACTGTATCGAAAGAGAAAGAAAAAAAAATGCATGTATATACGAGTTTGGGGGAGGGGACATATCTTACTATGCATGACGAGAAAGACAGCAAATTTCACAAGCGTGTTTCCGTTAATAGCAATGCTCCCAACCAGTCCGCCGGAAAGCTTTTGTCCGTCGAGGCTGTACGTGTTGCCAGCGCTGTCGATGCGTATGAGGCCCGTTGGGACAACCTGTGCTAAGAGGCTGGTGGCATTCCCTCCGCCGTCTGCCATGAGATCAGTCGGAATTGTGCCACTCTTCTGCAGCCCCTGCAATACTGACAGCAGGCCCCCTACACCCTGGCAGGTGAGGGCGTCCACGGCCGTCTGGGCTGCCGTGGACACGGTGTCGGCATTGATGATCGCGGACAAGTTGAGTCCTAAAGTAGCGGCCTGGTCTCTCCTGATGAGTGCAGGAGAGAGACTGCTGCTGCTGCTGTCGTCGCTACTACTGTTGCCACTGCTGCTTCCCAGCTTTGCGATGAGTTGTTGGGCGACCAGCGCCCCTTGTCCTCCGAGGCCCAGGCCGAACCCCGTGGCAGCACCGCTCACGGTATCATCAAAGGCCACAGACGTCAGGCTGGGCTGACCGTCTGCTGGGGTCGTTGCCGTGCCGTCTAGCAGAGCTGTGATGCCGCCCATGCTCTCGACCGCATCACCGGCGCCCTGGACCAAGCCGATAGCCATCCCCTGGGCCACCTTGCCAATGTCAATCGACGTGTCCCCGGTAGCACTACCACTGCTGCTGCTAGCTAGCAGCTTTGCTGCCGTGCCGTTTGCAAGAAGACTGCTCGCAAGGCCTGCCGCAAAGCTTTCGGCCACGCCGCTGACGTCGATGCTGCTGCTGCTGCTGGCAACAACAGAAACCGCAGCCTCGGACTGCAGGCGCAGCCCCACTGCGATGCCAGTACCCAGCCCCTTGCCGAGCCCCGATGCGGCCGACGGGAGGAGCCTCACCAGCGCGTCTGTAGTGTTGGTAGACAGAGATAGGAGGCTGCTGTTGCCGCTGCTGCGGTCAATATTCTCCACAACAGACTTGGACAAGCCAAAGGCCAGTGTGCCGGCCAGCGTCGGCAGATCCGACCCTGTTGGCGGCTCCAAGTTCTCAGCGGCCTGGCTGAGCCTCAGCCCCGACGCCGTGCCGTTGCCGAGCCCCTCAGCTACCGACAGCACGATGGCCTGGAGGTCGACTGTGCTCCCGCTGGAAGCTAGCAGGGAAGAGATGTTGACCGCACCCGTGAGCGCTGCAGACGCTCCCACTCCGAGGCTCCGAATAGCCGGATTCAGACCGGTAGACTGCATGCCGCTGTCCGTGATCACGACATCTGCGGCCTCTTTGGCTGCGTCGGCCGTCGCGAGCTTAAGCCCCTGCGCCGCCCCCTGGCCGACGCCGATGCCGAGAAACATGGCCGGGCCAGCAAGATCGCCAGAGATGGCAGTTCCGAGCCCGGAAAGTGCGCTGGTGAGCGGTTTTGTGAGCGCGTCGAGAAGCCCCTGTGCGGTGGTGGAGTTTGAGTCACTGTCTTTGCTGTCGTCGTCGTTGTCATCGTCGCTCTTGTCGCCGAATCCAAACAGTCGCCTGCTCAGCCGAGAGCTTCCTTCCTTCTCCTCCAAAAACCCCTCCAAAAGTCCCTGTCGGTACTTTTCTAGCATCCTCGCCGACTGCTCGAGCTCTGGCACGCCGTACTCCGCGCTCAGCGATCGCGAGAGGCTAGCAGAGAAGCCGACGACGGCCAAATAGCTCTTTCGCAGCTGTCGGTCTCCTGCAAGCGTCTGGATGGTCTGCGGCGCGAGCAGACCATCCACGGCGTCACTCCACCAGCTTTGCTGTGGCCGGCCGGCCAGCAATACTCCCGTTTCTGCTGCGGCAACAGAGTCTGCAAGGATGATTATGGACAGCATAATCAAGGCTATCAGTGCAGGGATACCAGTCGCTGTGCGCACAGCTGCACGATAGTTCCATCTCGACGGCTGCATATCTCTTGACTTCGGCCTCCTTTGTCGTGTTCGCAGACTAGCTGAACAAAAAGCAAAAAAAAAAAGTCGTCTGGCCGCCCGCGACCCAGTACAGCGAGCCAAATGGATCAATAAGATCAAATTTGCCTAAGATGAAGGAAAATTGAGAGGAGAGGGGACAAGACAGAAACAGACAGAAACAGAGACAACAAGACAAAAGCTCGACCATCGTTATATAAGAGCTCAAGATGTTTTTTTTGAGCTATCTGGAAAACAAGTCCAAACGAAGTTGAACAGCCCCATTGTGCTACACGCAGACAACACCCAATCGCATCAGTCAGGCCTGTTAATCACCTGGGGTTAGGAGGGTCCTTAAAGGAAGCACGTCTCTTCCTTCGCCCTCGAAGGCTAGCTTAGCCACCCCATGATGGGTCCAAGGGTCGCCGATTGTGTTTCGAGAGCACGGCTTCTGCGACATTTGGGTTGTGTTCCCCATTAGCCATCATCCACCCAACAAAACGGGGCCAAGTCTTTCCAATCGCTGCCGGCGATTTTAGCTTCGAAGCCCCACTCAACATGCAAATCACCACACAGATTGAAGATCTAGGGTTTGCAGTGATTGTCAACAGCCCCCCTGTTCTTGAAACATACCCGGAACGTGAGTTTGCCTTGGCTGCTGTACGGAAGGCTTTTGCCACGATTTGACTACGAGCAACTATCAGGAAGATGTCCAAAAGCTCGAGGCGCTACAAATGCTGGCAACGGAAACTGTGCATGATACAGAAGTAGGTCTTGACCCAAGGTCGGGCATAATGATCACGTGTCCTGTCGGTTTCTTCACGCAAGGCTCACGGCCGTTCTTTGCCACATCACGGCCACAAATGCAGAATAGTCACTCGATCTTTTTGACCTATGTACACAATACATAGTTTTCTCCGCAATCATCCATTCAGTCATTAGCGCAGCCATGCCATATCGCTTTCCGTTAATCGTACAAAGTCCCTCACGTGACCTCCCCTATTTTAAGACGGCTCAAACAGTCTCCACTGTCGGCTCGTCATCCACCTCCTTCTTGTGTGGCAGCACAGGAACGGCCGGCTCGGCCTTCTTGCCCCAGCGGCCGCCACAGACGTTGGCGAGGGAGCGGCTGATGTTGCGGGCATTCTCGGCGACAAGCTCGCGGGTGGGCTGCTGGAACAACACGTCAATCTCCTCAAGGGTCTTGTCCTTGGTCTCGGGCATGAAGAGCAGCTGGTAAAACCAGCCAAGGACGGCGATACCGCCATAGAAACCGAGGGCGAGACCGGTGCGGGTCATGGCAGCCTGCATAGCAGAGAAGTTGTAGGTGACGATGAAGGAGAAGAGGAAGAGAAGGGCGTCGGACGTGGTCATGCCATAGGAGCGCAGGTAGGTCGGGTAGACTTCGGAGGGCACAACCCAGGTGAGGCACGAGTAGCAACCGAAGCCGAGCATGTAGATGATGAGACCAGTAAGGTAGAGGCCTTCGGCGCCGCGCAGGTTGGTGGACAGGGGGATCTGGTAGCTGGCGCCGATGAGGACGAGGCCGATGAAGAAGACAGGCAGCATAGCATTGGCCCAGAAGCGGCGGCCGAAGCGTTCCATGTAGAAGATGGCCGGGATGGTTCCGAAGAGGAGGGAGGCGCCGCCGACGAGCGACATGTACGTAGACTTCTCGTCGTCGAAGCCGATCTGGCTCATCAGCACGGACATGTAGTACATGATGGCGTTGACACCAGTCATCTGGCCGAGCAGGATCATCATGTTGGCGTAGACGAGGGCGCGGCGGGCGCGCGGAACGGTGAAGAAGTCGAGCCAGGGCATGTTCTTGTTGATCGCGCTCTCGGCCACGACCTGGGCCTCGTGCAGGACCGAGACCTTCATGACGAAGAACTCCTCGCGCGCCTCGGGCGTGGCGATGCCGCGAATGCGCTTCCAAACCTTGTAGGCGTCGAGCACGCGGCCCTTGTGCATGAGGAAGCGCGGCGACTCGGGCAGGAAGAGCATGCCGACGAGCATGATGATGGAGAAGACGAGCGACGAGCCCAGGATGTAGCGCCAGTTGCCGCGCACGTGCAGAAACATGGCCGCGACCGCGTAGCCGAGCACCTCGCCAAGGGCGATGTTGAACTGGTAGAGCGAGACCAGGTTACCGCGCACGCGACGCTCGACCGTCTCGGCCACGTACACGGGCACGGTGCCGCCCTCAAGGCCGACGCCGAGACCGAGGATCACGCGCGCCGCCACGATCATGCCGTAGCTAATGGAGCCGGCCTCAAGGGCCGCGCCGATGGTGTAGAGGATGCAGGCCACGATGATGGACCAGCGGCGACCAAAGTACTCGTTGCACGGCGACAGAATCAGCGCGCCGCCGACAGCCCCCAACGGCATGGCCGAGTTGACCAAGCTGTTCTGGTGCGTGTCCAGATGCAGGTCCTTCGGCAGGTACAGGTTGGCGCCCGAGATCAGCGACTGGTCCAGGCCTGACAGCAGGCCGCCCATGGACGCAAACGCCACGATGACCCACGTGAAGTAGCGCTGGTCTGAAAACTGGATCTGAAAGAAGCCCGTGTCCAGTCCGCCGGCCGCCTCCAGCTCCTGTTCCATCTCCTGGATGAACGCGTCCACCTCCCAGCCGCCTGCGGCCGCGGCTGCTAGTGCGTCCTTCTCGTCCATCGGCGGTAGCGTGGCCGCCTTGACAGGGTGCTCATCGTGTGCGTGGGCCATCTTGCGGGCCGTCGCCGCTTTGTCAGCAGCATCCGCCATCGTTTTGATGTGTGTGCGTGTGTATTTGTTGTGTCTTTTTTCGCCTATTAGTCTTGTCTGTCTTGGTCGTATGTGTAGCGTCTCTTGTGATCTATGTAGGGTATCGGAGGAAAAAAAGAAAAAGGAAAAAAAGAGTAAAATAAGGAGGAAAAAGGCAGGAATGTATGGGAGGTAAGACTTGACAAACAACAGCTGGACAAACAACTGCCAAACAAGTACCAAGACAAACCGCAGACGAGACACATTATATAAGTCGTCTCCTTAGCCGTCCCTCTTCTCCGGCCGGCTAAGGTAACTCCAGACGACACTCCAGCCCATTCTCCATACCCCGGAAGGAGTAACCCCATAGACCCGTCAGGTCATGGCCCCGTCTGCTTCACATCACGAGGGCTCGTCCGGTGGAGACCTCTCGTCATTTGTGGAGGGACCTACTGCGAGTATTCGTACAAAGTATTAGAGACACACGGTACCCAAAACGGCGGCACTGGGAACCGGCCCTGGATCTGGCCAAGGTCCAGGGAAAGCGCCGATCATTGACGGCGCTAACAATCAGATGGGGGGACAATTGCTTGTTTTCTTCCACTTGCAGAGCACGCACGCGCCATCCCCCTTCCTTCGCGCTCTTTTCTTCGCAGAAACTCTCGCTGAAACGGCAGCCAGCCGGCCAGATGGCACTATGCCTCTTCTCGTGAACGGCCGAGAAGACAGAAAGACACGCAGCTCGTGACTGCATCTTCCCAATTTTGCTAATCACTCAGCTCAAAAATACGAGCCGATCTGACACGATAGCTGTGATCACATACGAGCACGGCAGCACTTGCTGCAAGCTCTTCCACGGAGCTTGGCCAAAAAAAACTTCAACAGCCGGTTGGTCGTACTAGCTCTCAATCCGTAGCCAAGTCTGGCCCGAAAGCTTAGCCTAATCTCTTTACCTAGAAAGATTTATCCTAAAATTTTGGTTTACTCACCAGGATTTAACCGGTCAATTTGTGGCGTGGCAAAACTGCAGAGACAGCTCCATCGAGAAAAGGATATTCGTCCCAGTTGACCAACTCTCCTGCCCGTGCTTTCAAAGTTTGTGCTGACTTTTTTACGCTTTGGGCAACTTACCATGTACAATTCAAGATTGGCCCACTTTTCCCTCGTGCTTACAGCCTTAGCACCGAGAAAGTGCCGAAACCACACTCAACGCGTCAGGCCCCACTCTAAAAGGCTTCTGTGGCCTCGTGCGAAAACATTTGCCCGACCTCTTCTCTAATACTATGTACACTCGCTGTTGACTTGTTGGCTTGACCTGTTAACCTCTTGATGTACATAGTAGACACTATCATGCCCGTCGTATTGCTATTCCCCGCATGTCCTAGGAGAATCCATCTTGTGACGAGAGCGAAAGCAGACAGAACAAAGAGTCAATGGAAAAGTACTCGTATACTGCCCATCCTGGACCCGTAAAAAGGGTGTCCATACCTTGCTCATGAACGGAACAAATATATAATAAACTGAAGTTGGGGCCAGTACCCCAATGAGTGATATGTTATGTATTGTTACGCTACGTTGTGCTACACCGTGTCGTGCCATGTCATGCTACGCTATTTAAACGCCTGCTTCGTGACCTGTCTGCGATACCCGGGTCCTTGCGAGCATCACAAAGGATCTGCTTCGTCGGCAGATATAGGCTTGGGTTCGGGGTTTTCCATCTTTCATCATTCGGAAACACTTGCCTCCTCAGCTTGGTGACCCACGGAACCGGTACCTGGTGGTAGGCCATGAAATTTCTCTTCGCACACTTGGAAAATCGCCCTCGTCGTCGATAATCCCTTTCATGGAGCCAGCCAAGTCTTTCGTATTGGCAAAATTCCCCATCTGTCATACCTGAGAACAACTCATCCCTGGCCTGGCAATGGCCTCTCGTAGTGGGCGCATGTCCAGAACAGCGTCCAGAAAAAGGATTCAAGATCATGCATAAAAAAGAGTTGCTCGCCGGGAAGTGAACCAACCGCCACAAAGGCCCTGGTTCCCGTCTTCCCCTTAGTTCCCGAAACGCCTTTTTGCTGCTCCTTGATAGCCAGGTCTAGATCGACCAGAAATGCGGGCCATGATGGGTTGCCTGCGCTGTCTTTGTTGACTAGAAAGTTGTTGATCCAAAAGGCCTTGTAAAATAGCCGGCCTGGTGCAAATACTCGTGTGTTACGCAGCATTCTGAACTGCTGAGCAGAGCCGTGGGAGTGGTCGCCTTGTAGATTGCCTCTCCAAGCCACAGACAACGATCCGCCTATGCACTCCATTGTGCATAGAGTTGTTGGCTACCTTGGGAG
>JRUC01000545.1:0-17377 GCA_000806385.1 Leptographium procerum
TGGATTGCATTTGCTGGGCCCTGTCAACACATCAAAAGTGACAGCCGGCCCAGGTTGGATGATTTAGGCGTTTTTTTTTCTAATTGGGTGTTAAGGGAGAGGTGGAAATGTTGAGAACTGTATTCTCTGGTTGGTTTTTCAAGTCCCTCTTCTGCAGCCGACCAAAGCGTTGCCAATCAATCTGGATAGGCATTGGTATTCCAAAGGGAGCAGCTGCCATTCTGTCTTATTACCTCCATAATAGCAACCTAATCAATTGCTCGCTCGCAATCAACGCGGGGGATAAGGAGGACGGAGTGCCAGGAAAGGATATGAAGTGGAATTACGTGTACAGCAGAGAAGCAAGGCTGGCATGTGTTGTTGCTGAAGAAGAGGCGTTTCGGTTCGACGCTCAAGCTAACAGCAAATACCTATAATTTTTACGTTTTATCCCTCATGATATGTCCAGCCGCCACGACGCTTGTTGAATCAAGCTACTCTCCCCTGAAGAGCATCTCCAATTAATTGTCAATAGTGCACAACATCAATGCGATAATCAGTCAAGCAAGCGCGGAGGAAAAGACCAGGGTAACCAGTCCAGTGTGTCCAGTGTCAAGGTTCGTACGGGCACTTTTGTTCACCACGAGGAAGGAGACATGATAAAGAGGTTTCCCAGGCTGCAACGTTATGAAATGACTTTGGTCTTTTTCGGAATTGTTAGAAATTTATACACGGTCGGGTTAGGTAAGTGGGTAGGCAGGTTGTTTTTGTCCTTTCCTCCGGTTTGATTATTCCCATCCCCCTCTCTCTTCTCTCTTTCTCTCTTTCTCTTCTCTCCTTCTCGATTGTCGTCCCAACTGCCATCTTTATCGTGCGAAGTGTCTCCGCATCAAGGCATGCTCGCGTTTCCGGTCATTCGTCCAGCGCTTGTCCTTTATTTTCTCTCTTTGTGGTTTGTTTAGTGGTGGCCGCCCTCCTCCTCCTCCTCCTCGACGAGCCAGTCCTCCACCGGGGCTGCGACAGCCTCACCGCCGGCCGGGGCCTCCTGGCCCTCGACCTCGACGGCCATCGTCTCGTACTCCTGCAGGCTGCTGGCCAGGTCGGCCTCCTCGGGCGACGCAGGGGTCTTCGGCAGCATAAACGTGGCAACCTGGCCCTCGGCATCTTCGGGCTTCACGGCAGGCACCTTGTAGGCCTTGAGCTCTTTAAGGTACAGCTCCTGGACAAAGTCGGCTGTGGGTAGCGGGGATGGCGGGTTAGCTCTCTCTCTCTCCCTCAATTGCTCCTGTAACTATCACCGCTTCCTTTCTGCTTACCCCGTCGCGGCACAGACGGCACAATAAAAGTCCGCATCTGCACGGTCGTCCGGGTCATCGTCGTCTTGCTCGAGCGCGCCGCAGCGGCGAGTACCCGGCGGGCGGCCTGAGAAATGGGAACAAGGCAGCTGTCAGCATTCTGCATTCTGCATCTTTTGCTTGGTGGCCCCCTCCAGAAATGAAGAAAAAAAGCCGCGTGTCATCGAATTGACAATGGCCACCTCCGATCGGCCGACAAGCTCGGTTGGGCGCCCCCCTCCTCCACTTTCAGCCCAAAATCCTGGGTACCGCCAATTGACCAACATACCGCAGAGCGAGATAGAGACTGGAGCATCGTGGCGGAAGTGTGGGAAAGAAGAGAATCCGACAATCGGGGTGAGCAAGTCGCGCTGACGACGTGCTGTTTTTTGGATGATTGGGCGAGAGGGTTGGTGTGGTGATGGGAGGTTCCGTCGTGGGACTGGAAGAGAAAAAGAACGATTTTAGGGAAAAGCAGGAAGAGGCAGGTATGGAAAACCGGGTCCCGCGTGGTTTTTTTTCGCTCGTTGGTGGGCGAGCGATCCTCGTCTCCGGCTTTATCGGTCAGGAACCAAACGTGACCATTCACGTGACACTCGCTACCGGGAACTCCACTGGAGCTTTGCCGGAAGGTCCTAGCTTCTTTCCTCTCGAGTCTACGAGTAGGATCATTCACGCCTTCGAGTACATACTACGTGCACACTACACAGCTACTATGTATGTATGAATTGCGCTTGCTCAAGGATGTATTGTCTATTCTTAAAAGGCTCCAGAAGGAGCTCGATGCTCTGCCTTATCCCAGAATATCCCCGATCATAAGAAAATGCCTTCCATTCTTCCCTCCTTCAGAATGTGACATTCTCGCTACCTCATAACCTTTGCCTCCAGAGCTATTGCATCATTAATACTATATATAAATTGAGGAAGTGCCACACCATCATTTTCAAAGCTTTACTCCTCGCCGTAGCGTGGCTATACCAGAGATGGCGACGCTGTCTAGTCCCGCGCATCGGAGACGGGGGAGAAGACGAGTATTCGTTACCGCTGAACTGTATGTATACTTCTTGCTTCTGCGGCTGTTCTCTCTACTCAGTCAGCCCTTTCTGGCGCTGCGTTTGCAACTGCTACAGGTTTTGTCTCAGCCGAGCGCATTCGCCCAGAGCTGTTCTTCCTCGCCCGCTGGCCCGCAAGAAAGCGCACCCCGACAATCTTGGCAACGACATAGGCGAGGAACAGCACCGCGGCAGCCACAGAGTAGCCGATGATGGCGGAGTTCGACGCGTCCGCCAGCTGGAGTCCTAGTCCGCCGTTGACGATTCCAAGGATCATGAGCGCGCGGCCCCACCAGATGTGCAGATGGCTAACGGGGCCACGGCTCTGATTCCTGACAAAATGGCGGTGGTGCAGCATGCCGAGGACGGGCTGGATGCCCATGGCGGCGACGACGACAGTTCCAATCACGGTGTGTTTGCGGGCGTCGGCGACAAAAAGCTGGTGAGAGTGGTGAAAATTATGCGGTCAGCGTTTCGATCAAAGCGTGATCAGAGTAGTAGACGGATGAGAGTGACGTACCATATTCTGTCGCCGGGCATAGACGACGCCGAGGGCAAAGCCTGCCCACATGAGCAGATAGGAGACGCCCTGCCAGACGCCGTGGGCAAGCCAGTTTCCGAGCAGGGGCATCAGGGCCGAGCCCAGAGGGTAGAGCGCGACCATGACGATGCCCATGATGGTGGCGTGGGCGACCAGTATAGAGTGGTCGGAACTACCGCTGCTGGAGACTGCAGAAGCGCCATTGGAAGAAGAACCTCCGGTGTTTCCGGTACCAGAAGAGCCAGAGCCAGAGTCAGATCCAGAGCCAGAATCAGAGCCGGAGTCAGACGAGGTACTGTTGCTGCTGCTGCTTCCGCTACCGCTGCTTCCACTTCCACTGCTGCCGCTGTCGCTGCTCACAAACGGGTTGCTGTCGGTGCTGATGACAGCCTGGGTGAGATCCAGCTTGTACTGTGCGGTGTCGTCATGCTGGGCGATGACAGCGTTCTGGTTGGTCGTGGCCAGCGAGCTGCCCTTCTTCCAGGCGGCGATCCACGGCGAGTTGGTGCTCGTGACGGACAGCGAGCCGCTGGTGCCCCAGGACTCACAGTTGGCGCACATGACGTTGGCAGTCATGGTGGTACCAGACACGCCGCTGCCGGCCAGCAACGTCAGCTTAGCGGCGTTGCTCTGCGTGTCGAGGGTGGGCTCGACGTGGTTGGTGCCGAGGCGTGGCGAGAGCGTCAGGTTGCCGCTGCCATCCTGGTACATGACGAACATGTTGGAGCCGGACATCTGTGAGCCGGTGCCAAGCGCGATCCACCGGTAGGTGGTCGGCGCGGTGATGCTAAAGTAGATGTTGCCGGAGCCGGAGCTGGCTGTAGACTCGGGCACGCCGACGGCGAAGCAGACGCTGTCCGCACTTGAGGGACAGTAGGACACGGTGGCGGCAGAGGCAGCCATGGCCAATGCTGCTGACGACGGCGACGACTGTTAGCGAATGGAAAGATATACACACACACACACACACACACATACACACACAAAAAAAAAACCCTCTTTTTGCCTCGCCCTAGCTGCCTTACGCGGATGCACTTACATATAGCCACGGCCCCAATTGTGTGGGCTCGTGGTTGATGCATTATGTGTGTGGGTGTATATGTGATGTAGCTGGGCAGGCAATTGTGACTATTGAGCACAGGTAAAGAGAAGCAAACAATAGCAAACAAATACGACCGCCCGGTGGGTGTAGGCGCATGCGATGTTTGTAAGATATGTGAGCGATGCAATTGCAGGAGCCAGTACTCCGTAAACAGAAATAGAATGTAATTGGGTTGGAGACGATGGAGACGATGGAGACGAGAGACAAGAGACGAAAGGCACAGAGAAACAAAGAAAGCAGACAAAGCGAGAGGACAGGATAAATAAGAAGGCAGGGGCTGCCGGGCACGGAGAAACAGACTGATGGCACACGAACTTAACAAACAATATTGCACGAGGCTAAGATTTCTGACCGCTTACGACATATACGACATGCTCCATAGTATGTTGGATGTGGGCAAAAGGCCTAGATCATAGAACCGGGGGTGTCTCCCAGACTATCAGAAAGAAGACTACGGAAGGATGGTAACGATACGCGCGTCCTGTCTTGGCCCCAAGGCCGAGCTTTGTGAGTAGAGACGCAGAGATGCAGAGACACACTGACAGGAAACGGACGAGCTGCACGCTTCGGCACATAAAGTACCAGGATAAGATACGTTCTACTAATCAGTATATATGGTATATGTGGTACATTGGGTACATGTGGTAGTATTCGGTTGCTGGGCCATGTACGGCCAGTGTGGGCCAGCTCATTGGTAATCGGACGTCCTGGGGGTGGTTGATCAGTGGAGAAGAAAGAAGTCGATGCAATGCTGCTATCGTGGGTGAGATACTTCCACAGTACGCAGTACATACATACTTTGTGCTTCTGGCCATTCTGGGAGATGTACGGAGTAATGGAGACAGGATAAAGGCAATTATGCCAAGAACGAATTAGCGAGCTGCTATATAAGCCACTACGAAAGAAATACGAGACAAATATGGACACGTCGATATGCAGGCAGGGCTCTGTTGAGTTATCATTTCGGTTATGCGTTCCGTCTGGGGGGCTGTGCTTCCCGAGGCTGAGTTACTGTTACTCCGTACTCCGTACATAGTACATTTACAGTAGTACGGAGCAAAACTGTATGATCTACCCGACTTGTATTTTCTTTGTCTCTTTTTGTTCATCCGTGCCCGAAGCTGTCAGCGAACGGCGCTATAGATGTGCCGGAAGGACTGCAGCGAGGCAGTGCAGCCTTGGACTACATGTGTGAGTGTCAGATATATACATAGCAAAGGCTCTATGTGCATGACACGGGAATCCGTAAGACACTTCAAATATAGATACTCTACTCCGTGGCACTTCTTGTTATGATATACGGAGTAGACGGCTCCTGCTATGTCAGCTTGGTCAGCCAGAAAAAAAAACACGTCTGCGGCAAAGATTGGCAGGTCTTCGTGGAAGGAAGCTACCTGAAATCTGGCGCTAGCAGGGAGCGAAGAGCACTACTCCGTAAATGCCAGTGTCAATACCTAAACTAGCCCCAATTAGGCGTATTCTAGCAGCCAGGCCCACTATACAAAGCTCAGCCGCCAACTTTACTGCGGGAGTATTGATTTATTTTTTTGGGCTCTACGTCGTATTTTGTTCCTCCGATCCTTGTTAGGATACTTGCTACTTGCAACGGCTGCGTCTACCCGACTTTTCGACGTGTCGCTACAGCTTGCAGTGACACTTGGAGTACGTGACGCTCAGGCCTTGCAGCTGAATTGTCTACCTACTATGTACATAGTTTTTAGAAGCGCTTTATTCGGCCATTTTCTCCACGTGTCCGGCGAGCGAATGCGTGGCGGTGGGAAGCTGAGCTCGTACGTCGTAATTATCTTTCGTCGACATGGGGGACGTATTGCGTGGCAGGTGAACAGGCAGCCGTCGAATAGTAGCCAACGGTGCTCAGCACGGCTCGCCTGTTTGTTTCGGTTCCGCTTCGACTGTGTCTCGATCTACGACTGCAGTCTCAAGAAGGCTCCAGACACTCGCTTTCTAGGAACCATGCTGTCTTCCCATCATGGCCAGCGGTCCAGCACTCGGCCAATATCTCGGCGATAAAATCTCCTCGTTCCCCGCGAATCGCTCGAATATCCCCTAAGCAACAGCTTGCCCGTCAGGAGCATGCATCTCCGGGATAATGCAGCCACATGTACATATCGATGGGTATGGGGCTCCAATTTTCAGTTAGAAGAACTCTGAAACCTGAAGTATGGGCCAACCGAAACGCACCCGTCGCCGACAGGCATTTACTCGTTGATCTGCTCCGGCGGCACCATTTTCATTTGCCATTGTCAATAGTACCAAGGAGCCCGAGGGGCTTAAAAAGCGTCCCTTGGTACTGGGCCGTTTACCGTGTGTCTAGTGTTCAAATGTGTCTGTTATACGTTGGTAGGCAATGGGCGTAGACAATATATAGCTCATTCCCTCGCTTCACAGGATAAGTGTCTGTGGAAGGCAAGTCAAGCCTACGCATCTGTTCTCTATTAGCTGATGTTCTGCTGATAGGAATATGCGTAGGATACATGTGAGAGTCGATTAACCTACTATGTAATTACATACGCGAGTGTTTGTGCATGTTAACAAAAGAATATGCCCCGTAGGCTGTACACTGACGAGGGCGCATGAAGACTGGGATATGTTAGGCCAGAATGAAGTATACGCATAATTATTCTGCGGGGCAGCTTTAACTACTCGTAGGGCTGCCCCGTATTATAGCCTTTCAACCAATTATGGTCCGCCACTGCTACATGGTACTGGTCCAGTACAATACTACGGAGTAGCACTTCTTATTCACCGATATGACTATCTCTGTCCACTCTCTGTATGTCGCCCATCTTCTTCTCACCTCTCTTCATTTTGACGTACTTAACTTTCTGATTGTAAGCATGCTGTAACCTTTTACTTATACAAAGATCTTAAGGACAAGCTGGATGTGCGCCCGTTTTCGTGGACGGTAAATGAAACATCAAGAAAAATTGACCAAAGATGCTGTCCCCCAGCAACACCTAAAAAGCTAGCTTGTCTATCCTGCAAGGTCTATCTACCTTTACAACCCCTGACAGATTTAGTGTTTCCTTGACTAGGCATTCCCATTATTCAATGTTTAGTTTAGATAACTATGTGCTTGGTCTGTGGTTCACCATGACACCAGAGCGAATGTTCGCAGAAACAACAACCTTACCAACCAAGGTCAAAGTTCGTAGGCAACGAGCCGGTTTTCTAACTGACCCATATCTCCCATGTCCACGTGTAGATGGCCCTCGCGTGCTTCGACAAGTTAGTACAAGGGACGCTGCATTCTATCTGGTCTCGTCAAGCTTCGAGACGCATATCGTGCCTGTAAAGGTCAACAAAGATAATCGAGCCGCCGGCCCGCCCATGATCATCTCCAGTTCTCATACCCTACAACGTGGGCGTTCTATGGTAGGGGTCTCCTCTGGAGGTGGCTGTGGATGTCCTGGATGATGCGTCGAACCGAAAATCGGACCAAGGCAATTACAAGGGAGGTATAAAAGAGAGGCACGTATCGCGGGGTGTCTTTGTCTCTTCTCTGAAGAGACCGGTTCTAGATAAAGCAAGTGAATAGGAGGGGTTTCCTTTAATAGGGCTTTACGCATCTGGGCGATCATGAGTTCAGACAAAGGTTGCAGACGAGGCGGGATTTAAAGGGAATAAAGGGAAAAGAACAGCCATGCTATTGAGCTCATTTACCATAGTACTTATCAATGCTATGTTACATTCTAGCAACACCAAGCTACAGGCATATCTATGTGTTAGGCCATGACGGCCAGCCAAAAGAGACACATACTTCACAATCAAAGGTGCCATAATTTGGCCTGTATTCATCTGCTTAGCATATTCTGGCTAGGCCAGAGCGGAAACACTTACGAGCATCTCATATTTCTTCATTCTTGTATAGGGGTATAAACTCTTCCGAGATACTGTCCGAGATAGCAGGGGAAAAGCAGCCGTCCGACACACAGCAATTGCGTCTCCTGGTTTCTTTGCTTGGACGGTGTAGTGCTGACACCGGAGCAGCAGCCACGCACAACATCGCCCCCCCCGCCCCCTGTCTCTCTTCGTCTCAGCGCGACGGACTCAGCGGGCGGTTGAATCCGCCCACCCGATTCATGTACTGCCGGTACTCAGTCTTCTTGGCCTTGTGCACGGCTCCGGCGTTGTTGCCCGCCACCTTCTTGCCCTTGGTCGAGTTGAACCCGCTGAAGCCCATCATCGCCTGCATGGCGTCCATCGTACCATCATCCTCGACAACTACGTCATCGTCATCGTCGCCCTTGTCGTCGTCATCGCCCCGGCGCCGCCCTCTCCCGTCGTAGTCGCGATCCTCGGCCATCGGGCTGTCACCGTCCCACCGCCGGTTGCGCCCTCTTCCACGATCATCGCGGTCGTCGTCACCATAGCCGTGCTCCTCGCTGCTGTCGTTGTCGTCCTTGAAGGCGCGGTCGCGGCCTCCTCCGACGCGGAACGACATGGGGGCCGCTCCCCCTCCTGTCCTGGTCCCGGTTGCCTCCTGTCGCCTCTCGACAGGCCGTGGTCGCGTCGGCAGGCTTGCATTATTACTGCCGTTTCCGCTGTCGTGATCGCGTCCGTTGCCGTGCAGAGGGCTCGCATCGCGTCTCGGAGAGGCAGACCGGCGTCGGCCATGCCCGTCCCGATCTGGGTAAAGAGCCGGTTAGCAAGCCAGTCCAGGGCCCCGATAATGTGATGAACACAAGAGCGCTGTAATAGGAACATACTTATGCCTCTGGTCTCGTCGCGAACGCCCTGTTTTGACGCAGAGGGCACCAGCGGTTCATCTCGTGACGGCTCAACCTCGCGGCCACCCCTGCCGAAAGCCTTTGGTGGCCGGTTGTCGTCGCGTTCTTTGAAGCCGCCACCGCCACCGCCTCCGATCCCGTCAGCCTCTCCTTGGCTTGGAGACCTCGATCGTCGGCGGTCGCGCCGGTCTCTCGAACGTGACCGATAGCGCCGGTTTCGGTCACCATCGCGGCCAGCCTCTCGGTCTCGGTTGCGATCACCCCGATCGCGGTTACGATCTCTGTCCCGGTCTCTGGCCCAGTCTCCTTCCCGATCTCGTTCCCGATTCCGATCCCTATCCCAGTTCCGTTCTCTGTCTCTGTCTCTGTCTCGGTCTCTGTCCTGGTCGCGCTCTCTGCCGCCGCGACCACGATTCCGTCGGTCTCTGTCATCCCGCTGCTGGGGCCGGTCCCCGTCTGGCCGCCGAGAGGACCTCTTGTAGCCCGAGTCTGCCATCGTGCTATTTGTGCTGGCCTTCTCGTTGACCCTTCTTCGGCTTCCTTTGCTGTGAAGTCGAAAAGCGTTCGCTGGAATAAGATCGATCAACGTTGAATCAGCGCTATAATTTTAGAGCCGGACAGTGTCATTCTGCCAGTATACACCGCCTTACGTTTATTTTTAGCCTTGGTTTAGCGTTCTGGTAGCTTTTGTTCATCCACGAAGTACTCTATACGCGTAAACTGCTGTGTGGGCTGGCCCAGGTTCAAGCACACTCTTCGTGGTATCTTCGCAGAACTATTTCACAGGCTCAGCTGGCAAGCACACACGTGATGACTAATCAGAGAAATGGCCCACACGCCGCTCACCAAGCACACTGACACTCTCATCTCTCTCCGGCTCTCTTCTCATATTTCGTCCTCCTCATCGTCAAAGTCGTCTTCGCGCCCCATGTCGTACAGAATTCGGCCACCTTCTCCAGCACCAATATCTGTCTGCGCATCGAAATAGGGCAGCACGATGCAATCTCTATCGCGCCTCTGTTTCTCAGTCAGGCCTAAGCTGAACGTAGTCTCGGGCATCGCATCCTCATCACCATCATCTTCTGCGGCCGCAGTCCCGGCTCTAGGATCGGGAGGCGGTACAAACAGTGGATGCTCGGCCATGACAGTGATATTGGTGCAGGGTACTGCGCTGGCGTCCCAAGGCATGGACGAGCGGCCCCGTGACCGCTTTGGCTTTGGCCCTATTGAGGCTGGTGTGCTTGCTGGGCTGGCTGACTGCTGTTGCTGTTGCTGTTGCTGTTTTGGCTGGCCCCACGCCACGACAAAACGCTCGACGACGGCGCGCCCGCTGCGCCGCCGCAGCTCCATGTCGACTAGGATGCTTCCGGCGTAGAGCGGGCCAACGAGGTCGTGCTTGTTGTAGCGGCTGTTGGTGTAGCCAAAGAGGGTGCCTTCGCCCTCGGCCCAGCCGAACCGCGGCTCCTCCTCGCAGCGGTCGCGCGCGCGCTTCCGGGCCACCTCCTCGTGCAGCGCTTGGACGCGGACGATGGCCGTGGCCAGGTGGCAGAGGACCTTGAGCGGAGGCGGTTTGCCGAAAGCGAGCCGGCCGTGGCCACCGTAAACAGCAGCCTCTGATGCCGGGTCCTCGTCGGCATGATACAGGCTGAGCACGGAAGCCGTAGGTGAGACCAGGCTCGACACAAAGGCAGCGACAAAGAGAGGATCCTGCTGGGCGACCTGGCACAGCGAGTCGATCACGATGAGCGTCCCTAGAAGAGACAACATATTAGCACGGACTAGACTAACACTGGGCAGTTTTGAAGCTCCGTAGAAACTCTCCAAGCACACTCACTCTGCGGCGGTCGGCCCACTGGCGGCTGATCTTTGGGCAATGCCTGAGACTTTGCTATGATCTCGTCACGGAACGCTTGCAGGGACATCCTCTTTCGCTCCACGAGGACGTCGATATGAGGGGATCGGCGTGAGCCGGCAATGAAGCTGGAAGCATAGACGACGCGGTTCCCAGCAGCCTACAAAGACGGGGATTATAAGCAATCAGCCGCATCGACTTAGCAACTATGTCATATATGGCATGGCATACCAACCTTGGCCCGAAGCATGAACTCTTCTAGAACAGCTGTGCCTGGCTCCTGAAGCGTGTCTAGCACGAGGGTGAGCGGGCTTATGCCATCGCGCAGGCTGAGAAGCTTCTGCAACAGCAGAACGCTGTATGCAGACTGTGTATATGACTTCGTCGAAGCCATGGCAAGCAAGCAGGCGAAGTGGGCGGAGAAGAGAGTGAGGGGCGATTCGGTTGGCGGAGACTTACTCCAAGTGTGAGCCCATTGAGCAGTATTCAGTATTCCACAGTAGACAGATAGGATATAGAACGAATACTCGCACAGCTTTGTGGTGCTTTTATCCAAAAATGCTTGGCCGCATTCAAAATATTTTCTGCGATCTGCGCATTTTTAGGCCTCTCCTCGTAGGCCTTTAAAAAGAGAGCTAGTGGCTGCCTCAGCGAACAGTTACTATTAAGCACACTATCTCGCAGCGCTCTGATCACGTGTGGCTTCCCTCTACAGTCCCCATGCTTAATACCCAACCTCTATCAGGTATCATCTGCCGAGAGAAACATGATGCGCGTTTGTCCTCTTTGAATTGATAGTACTTTTTTCTTCGCAGCGTCTCCACCGTCGCCTCTTTTCTCTCGCCGAGACAGCAGTGACTACACATCTCTACCATGTCCACAGGCAACGAGCGGTTCAACAGCGAGGCTGCTACGTGGGACGAGAAGCCCGACGTTGTGCGCGCCTCCAGCCTAGCATTTGCGGCCATCCTCGCGTTGCGGCCCGATCTCGATGAGGCTAAGGCGCGGGGAACAGCAGCGACGGATGGCATTGACGTGCTGGAGGTCGGCTGTGGCACGGGGCTGCTCTCCTTCCAGATGGCGCCGTACGTGCGCTCGATCGTCGCCGTGGATGCGGCGCAGGGCATGATCGACGTGCTGCGGCAGCGCTTGGCCCAGACGCCGGAGGCTGCTAATATCACTCCACTGTGTGCCGTTCTGGAGGACCCCGAAGACCCGGCGCTTCCTCCGGCAGACGCCGCCACTGTGGCTGGCCCTCGCCGAAAGTTTGATCTTGTCACGAGCCACTTGGTCCTTCATCACATTCTCGACCATGCGGCCCTGCTGCGCACGCTCTACGGCTGCCTCAAGCCCGGCGGCCAGGTTGCGCTGACCGACTATGAAAATTTTGGGCCAGACGCCCGACGCTTCCACCCGGAATCCAGAATGGCCGGTGTTGAGCACCACGGCATCGACGCGGCCAAATTTGCCGGCCAGATGAAGGACGCCGGGTTCGAGTTGGTGGTCGTGAAGCCGGAGTGGACCATGGAGAAGCAGGTTGAGCCCCTCCTAGGCAACCTGACGGGCGGCGAACCCGGGGGAAAAGAGGATGCGGCCGGGGAGACAATGCTGTTCCCATTTCTGCTCTGCAGGGGCACAAAAAGGTGAGGTGTGAGTTTAAGCCGTATTTAATATGAACAGACTTGAAGAGTTTGATATATTTGGAACCCATATGTGGAGATGGGGAACATAGATTGCGACATGCCTACTTTCCTTTGAAGCACTGTTGTTTTAATTGTGAAGCATAATGGGGCCTTCAACATCCTAGCGATGCCTCTTCTTTTGAACCTCTTAACACTTCGCTACCACCACGATCTGAGTGCTGTCATGATAAGAACATCCTTTCCAGTCATTTCACGAATATGTTACTCGTTATTCGTAGCTGCTAATATGATCGCTCTGATCGTTTTAGTCCTCGTTCTCATCTGTGGAGCAAAAGTGCTGCCGGTTTCCCCTCTATTTTGTCAGACTTCGCTAGGTCCTTTCCCGAAATTTGATCTGACCCTCGTACATCCGGCCCCAAAACCTTTGCAAGTTCCATGTTTCCGTTCCTGCCTTGTATGTCTTCGTTTCCCGGTATGTGATCGTTTTCTGCCGTAGTTTTGGCGCCCATTTCATCACCACCATCTGTTTTGCTCTCGATCCCTTTTCCAACTTTGGCTGCACCATCCCCTGTTCTGTCGGGCTGGGTCTCATTCGCCTCGCCGTTGCAATTCTTTTTTGTCGAATCAGCCGCCCCAGAGGTGCCTTGTTGTTCACCGGCATCGATGCTCTGCAGAGGCCTAGCGTTGTTTAGCCGCTCGGCTTCAGTACCGTTGCCGATACTGGCACGCATGTAGTCCGGCTTGTATTCATCGGGAAGCTGAATTTCCCAGTCGCTCTCGAACGCCTCTATGATATATTTGTCAAAGAAGCCATTCTTGCGCAGTTCGTAAGCTTCAAAGGCCTCTGCAAGCCATGCTTTGTCGTGGAAGCCGCCCTGCAAATCGGTCTGGTAGCGGGCACAGTCATGCCTGAAGTTGTCATCGTTTTTCAACGACGCAACGTCGGGCCGTGCATTGTCTGTATCCGGATCGACAATGTGTTGGCTGCTGGGGAAGAGAGAAAGCACTTCTCTCTGCTCGTCCTTACTCAACACCTCCCACGCTTCAGGATTGCACAAAAGAGCCTGGAAAATTACATTAGCCTCTGTTCTGTACTGAATTTCTCGTATTCGGTTTCTGGACTCACCCGGATGTCATAGTTGCCCAGAGGTGATTTTGCACTCGATAGAACAAAGTCTGTTTGCCACTTTGAGGCTTCCCGCTTGCGACGTTTAATGGCCGTCGCCTCCGATGGAGATGCTTTGCTTGACTTCGAATCTACAACAAGGGATACCGATCGCTTCTGCACCACCCTCCTCCCCGAGCGGGTGATGGTGACTTGAGGTGTAGATGGTTCAATACGCTCCTCATCTTTCTGGGTAGCTACTTTCCCCGGCTGCCCAGCTCTGGACGGTGACGGAGGGGTCGTGCCATCCTCTGCAGAGCTCACGAACTTTTTTGATCTAATTGGTGTGTTCGGCTCGGCCACCGGTTCCGGGTCTGCTGGAACCTCTGAAGCTTCTCGCGCACTCCCCATTTGTGATACCCCATCTTGGCACGACGCTGGTGCTTTCGGTGAGACCGGGAGAGAAGGCCGGAGGCGATGAGAAGGATTTGAACCGCTTGGGGGGGAAGAAGGGACAGGTGATAGTGAGCAGGGAGCGATGTAATCAACGAAATCAATGAACAGGCTGGATGACGGGGGCGAAGACAGCGGAGAAGAGCAGTCGGACTCAAGAGCCGTCGCAGCATTGCCGCCAACCACAATGGACGGCAATTCCTCCATCTTGGAATTATATGCTTATGGATACGACCGGAAGATTGATTTCTCTCATGGCGTGATCTCGCTAAATATGACAAGCAAAGAAAGCAGGCCTGAAAGTGAATAGAAACCAGACATCAATGAGGGAAATCTGAGGAGGACTAGACAGCTCTGAACTGCTTCTGGCGAACAGAAGGGCCGAAAGCAGAGATGGTAGAAAATACGGGACGATAATTGAGGTTCTTAAGCAATCCAAATAAAGCTCTGCCGTCTATTTCTGCACAACAAGGCCGTCATTAAATGGTTGTTGGATGCGGCCGGGGACTACAAAGCAGCTATTCCGATGGCTCTGAGGGGATCCGTTATCTTATCGAAGCTATCTGCTACATACAGTGCATAGGACGCAAGGCTGATGCCGTCACATTGCAGGCTATTTCCAGGCTATTACGGCGCATATGCTATGAGCCACATGGAGCCACAGCACGGTGTGGCTAGAGTCTTCGGAGGTATATGATTGGCCAGCCTTGCGAGAATAGTGGGGCTATGACCTGTATTTTCTGTTGGCGGCTTTCAGACAGTTATTGGAAGCTACCGCGAAAAGGAACAAAAAGGGGCAAAAGAAACAGCATCAAACGACTCAACCCTCTAGCGATTGGCGCCGTTTTTTCAGGCAGATGAGCATTGACAGAACCTGGGAGCTGATCAAGGACAAGACTGGTGCACGCCACATTTGACCTTGTCATCTGGACTGATCGCTTGAAAATAGACTGAGGCGAACATATCTGTTGTAGCCACGTCATCTATTTCGACAACTAGCTCCTCTTGAAAGCTGTTTGGCAGCATCGCAGTCCTGCCCCCCCTCCTTCCTTCCAGATAATCTCGAGCCGGCCATTTTACTCCGCCTCTTCCTCAGTTTGCTCACCACCTCTAAACCCTCGACTCTCCTCCTTCTTCCCCCACCTAAACCGACAACATGATCCACTCGACTCAGATCGCCCGGCTCGACGGGCTGATGCTCTGCGCTTCGGTCGACGACGACGCCGCCGAGTCGGCGCTCACGCAGGTCAAGCAGCAGGTCAAGCTGATCCTGCGGCGGCTCAACCGCAACGCCGAACCGCAGGCGTCGATCGAGGCAGCGGGGAGCCTCGTGATCCACTACCTGATCCAGGACGAGGTAGTGTACGTGTGCGTCTGCGACCGGGCGTACCCGCGCAAGCTCGCGTTCACGTACCTGGCCGACATCGCGGCCGAGTTTGCCACGACGTACCCGGCGGCACAGCGCACCAGTCCGTCGCTGCGGCCGTACGCGTTCATGGAGTTCGACACGTTCATTGGGCGCACCAAGCAGACGTACAGCGACGCGCGGGCGTCGCAGAATCTGGACAAGCTCAACGACGAGCTGCGCGACGTGACGCAGGTCATGACCAAGAACATCGAGGACCTGCTGTACCGAGGCGACAGCCTCGAGCGCATGGGCGAGCTGAGCAGCCGCCTGCGCGACGACAGCAAGAAGTACCGCCGCGCGGCCGTGCGCATCAACTGGGACCTGCTTCTGAAGCAGTACGGGCCCTTTGCCGGTCTCTTCTTCTTCATCCTCTTCTTCCTCTGGTGGCGTTTCTTTTGAGGAGGAAGAGAGGGAACATGGGGAGGGGGAAGAGCACGAACAATTGGAGAGAGAAGCGAAGGACAAAAAAGGACGCCTTGACTCTTTCGGCAGGCAGGTAGGCAGGAAGTTTGAATGGGCGATGCACAGCGATTTCATCGCACTTACACACACACACACACATTAGCACATGGCGTTTTGGGAGCGTGGGCAAAGGGAGGTTGAACTAGAATTGCTTTTGATGGAAAATGGCCGAGCTGAAGAGGGTCTCTGCTCTGTATTTGTGCGGTTAACTTGTACGGCAGTCAAAGATCTTGTTTGTGGATGTCATCATGATCACTACAGTCAACTGTTTGCATGCAAGATATATTCGTCTAATGACCGCTCGTAATAGGAGATGCCTAGTCTCCCGATTTACCTGCACGCCGACCCGGATGATGGATTGCGCTGTAAAATACAGGTAATAATGCCCAACGCCGTCAAATATGCCAAAGTAAGTTCCGTAACAAACGACCAAACAGTGTATCTTAACAGAAAAGAGCAAGCAAGCAACGCCGCGCTCGCGTATGAATCCCCAAAAAACACCTGAACCTTTTTCAGACCGCCCAATGACGTTATCGTGACTGCTCTTGGAATCATCATTTTTCTTACAGCGTTCCCACGTCCTTGTCCTCTTTTTCTTTTTCCACGTTTCCTACCGTAACTCGCATCACATCACCGCGCAATTTTTGGAAGGCACGGGAATGGCCGGCATGGGAAGCGCTGTGTGATACCACTCCAAATGCTCCTGAAAGGCGCTGAGGCCGGGAAATCCAAACTCGTCTTGGGCGTACTTGGTATTGTCGCCCTCGGCGCTGTCGTAGTACATGTACTCGTCGCAGTAGGGGCACCATAGCCGTGCTTCCCAGTCACCGGCCGTAGGCGGAAGGTGGTTGGCAATTGCCAGCGGAGCAAAGACGATGGTCCGTTCCTTGTCACGGCTGGACAGTGCCGTGGCTGTGGCTTGCCAGCGGGGGTAGCTGTCTGGATTTCGGGGCGTCGGTGGGGATGATGATGATGATGCTGGAGGTTGTTGTTGTTGTGCATCTTGTGTTGTGAAGGGTAGCCGTGATCCCGAAGCCGGCGGTGAAGAGGGACCCAAGGAATAGAGGGAGTGCGACGCGTCGGCTGCTGATGGTGTCCGTGTTGGTGGCAGGCGGTGGACGTCTTCCCAGACGATGTGGCCGTCGCAGAAGTCGCAGATAAAGGCAATGTCCTGGTCGCCAAAGCGCTCAAACGTGCCTACGGCGTTGCAGTCAGGCACAAGGTCCTCGAGGCTGCGCCTTGGCCTCGTGCCGTACGGCGATGGCGATGACAACGACGACGACGAGCTCGCCGTCTCTTCTGTAGTGGTTGCGGGAGCAGTCTTTGTTGCCTCCGGCCTTGGCCGTGGCAGTCCCGACAGCCCCGACAGCTCAATATCCCCGTCATCTTGTTTGCCAGTGCGGCTGAGCTGCTCACGGCCGGCGTATCGCTGTTCGTCGCGCTTCTGCAGCCGCTGCTGCTGCAGCTTCCACGTAGGTACCCGCTCGAGGGTTGGCCGGCCACGCGGCGGGCGGCTCTGGCACTCTTCCTGTTCGCGCAGCCGGCGGTACACGAGAAAGGCGCCCAGGCAGCGAGCACCGCTGCCGCCGTCCTCACGCTCGGCGTTGAAGATGCGGCGGGCGGCGCGGCACTGAGCACGGTGCAGTTGGCGGCGCAGGTCTATTGTTTCGCGAGTCCATAGCGGGCTGACAGGCC
>JRUC01000548.1:0-17337 GCA_000806385.1 Leptographium procerum
AAACAAAGATGGCGTTCCGGCTGGTGCCCTGTCCAGTATCCTGCCGGCCCATCGCACCGTGCCAGCAAGTTCTTTGAGGGCAGGCAGTCTTCCCTCTTGCATTACTGGATCACAAAATTAGGCCGGCAGGGCGCCCCATCACGATGAAACAGCCGTAAGGGAGAGAGGGGGACCAACTGCCGCCGTTGGTAGGAAGCCATGATCTGTTAGTGTGCGCGTAGTGCACATGCAAGTGAGATGCGAAAAAAGGACCTTGCTACGAGTACACGCTCATATGTGTAGTATCGTGCTCGTGCTTGTAGAGCAAGACGAAGAACAAAAGAAAAGAAAGAAAAAAACTTAACCGGCGATGATACGTCGTTTGTGGTCCCCGGCGCAGGCGGAACTTGTCCCGGTTCTGTCGGAAGCACTTCCATCCAGGCTACTCGTCCTCGTGTAAGGCCTATACTACTCGTTTGTAGATGGTATATCCCATGTTCTCACGGCCGGTAGTGGCCGGCCGTTGGGTAATTTGACGTGCCATGTACAAGTGCGTAATTCGCGGCTCTTTTTTGTCTCGTGATTTCTGGCGCTTTCTGGCGCTTTTTGGCGCTTTCTTTCTTCTTTAATTTCAACGTGCCGATAATAGCGAATACCGACTTCAACGAGTAACGAAGACCTGTTCCCTAAAAGATGCGGAATTGCCGAAGCTGTGCTGAAGCAAGTTATCATACAGGTAGCCGTTTCAGGAAGGAACAAAACAGTGGCAACTCCCGTTAATGCATACTCGGCGCTCAAAATAGGCAACTGCGTGTTACGTCCAAGCTTTGAATTTTTGCTGCTGAATCACACTTAATGAAAGAGCGAAACAACGATAACACTGCGGCCAGCGGGCGGGTGGCAAACCAGAGAGAGAAAGAGAGAGGAGAGAGGGCCGGTCAATACAATGGCAAGAGCTGACGACCGCTGCCTCTGCCTTCCTCGGTGATGCAGTCGCTATGACCTGGGGCTACTTTGGCCGACGATGTCCATGCATCACAAGCGCCATGCACTACGAGCACTTGGGTTGGGGACATAGCCAACGGCCGTCCTTTCTCTTCCTTCGAGTTATGTACGAGTATGCATGCGCATTCCCCCGCGCGTCCTGAGCGGGACGCTGTGAGTGGTCTGAGCTCGGCGCTCACCGCCGTACTGAGTATGGAGAAATCCATCACCCTGGCCATACAAAGTACGAGTACGAGTAGTCGGGACGGGATTCACAAAACGTAAGATGGCGTGGAGAACACCGATCAGTTGACAGGTTGGAGAGAGATTGTGCTTACGGGCATAGCTGGTACTCTGTAAGATAGTATCTTTACTATGTAGAGCCGGCGCGTGTTGGACAATATGCCTCCGAGCCGCGCTAGAGACACAATGGAAAGGATCGTATTACATCTTTTTTTGCGGCGTCTCTGACTTCTAGTTCCAGTTTTGCTGGATGGCTTGCTAAACTATCAGCCGTTGCCATTTTCTCCCTTCAGCTATATAGTAGCTACGGAGGAAAGTGGACCGCCTGGTAGGTGCATGCATACTCGTACTATGCATTTTGCAGACTATGTACGAGTAGGTGAACGAGTAGATAGGACAAAGATTGAGTATCGGGAGTTCTATGTAGAAATTGTGCCATGCTTGGTTGGAGAAGTGGACAGGGTGTCCTCCTTTTTTTTTTTTTTTTTTTTTTTTTTTTTTTTTTTTTTTTTTTTTTGNAGGTCCAAGGCTCGGCGGGTTTTACTTACACTCTGCCTGGCTTGTGGCTGTTTATTTGCGCATTATACCGCTTATAGTTCATGTTCTTTCTTAGCAGGTCCTGCTGGCTGTTGGGGTATCGCTGCGTAGGACTCCGCGCTCGTACTTTATCCACGTCGGGCTCTTTGCTTCGCACATCATTATACTCCGTACGAGCAGTAAATCAGGTCTTTTCTTCCCTGCTTCTCTAAGTCCCTTCTCACGACATCCCACGCCAACACCATCCCTTTGCCTTCGGGCCTGAAAAAAGGCTCTGTTCAGTAAAACCTGCTCGTCGAACAAAGGGTTGAACCCCCCCCAGACAAAGTGATCGGTACCGACATTAAGATATTATCTTACTACGAGTAGGCTACGGACTACTATGTATGTATGGCGCGTATTTTGGCGCGTAGATTACGGCTACCGGTGTCCAAGAACGCGTGACTGTGCAAAGCCGGTCGGCGAAGACACCTGACAGCACTCCAGTCTTCCGAACCTGTTCCTTGAAAACAAGATGTGACAGGAAAGCCTGTGCAGCAAGAGCCAATAGCTGTTGGTAGCTGCCATATTTTCTGTACCGCCCGCTTCTGTTCTGCTTCCTGTCCTAGGTGATGACCGATTCGACTGGTCAAGTTTGGGGGGTCAGCCACTGGGCGACTGGACGACTGGGCGACTGGACGATTGTGCCAACCTATCACTTTGAGGCAGCCTCTATTTCGCCCTGACCAACCAGCTGAGCGAGAGCTTGGATGTGAAGCTACAACGTAGAAAATACGAAGAATAAAGCGAGCAGTAGTCCAACTCTCCCACAGGCTCAGCGCTTGGACTGCGATGATGCTAATTCGCCTCCAAGATACGCTTTATTTCCTCTTCGTCGTTTATTTTTCGTCTCAACCACCAGGGCAGAGCCACAAGCGACGTTCAGCCGCAGCTTCCTATCTGCCCACGCTAGTTTCTGCACAGATAAAAAATGCCCATCCGAGAGCAGAGCGCGACCGAAATGGCTCGTACGAGCAGGCCTACGGTGGCCTCCGGCAGAACAGAGGCGGACACAGCCAGACACAGCAAAACGAAAAAAAAAGTAACACGAAAAAAGTTGTGCCTGCAGGTCCAGCAGGACAGGGGGGGCGCACAACTGCATATGCACGTTTGGCGGCGATGCGCACAGGGACCCTCTCCGGCTGCTCTCAGGCACTCGTAAATTTCTCATACTACCATTATTCGTACATACAGACGTAGTGGTAGCAGAGGAGAGGGTGCCTTGCTTTATCGCGCTCGCCGGATCCAAACGCCAGTGCTGCATGCACTCAGCATACGTGAGTGGCTGTTCTCTGGCTTCGGATGCATGCACCATCGCCAGTGGGTTGGGCAAGTGAAAAAGCAGAAACAGGCACTGTGCTTCATATTTCTCTTGTTTCCTCTCTTGACATGGGCCCGTCTTTATCCCATTGGTCCTATAAGGCACCCTCCGAGATGTGGTATCTTTCCCTTCTCTCACTTCTCGCTCAGTGCCTTCCGCCGCTCAATGGCTACCTTGCTGCCATGTACGAGTACCCGTAGTATAGGCCGGTGGTGTGCTGGCCAATGGGGCCACCTGGGAGGGGGGAGGATGGTCCCGCTGTCCAGAATTAGAACAAGAATAATACTATTTTGTGTGCTTGTACGAGAACGCAAGAGTGCTGCGCCTTCCTGAGCCTACACACCATGCAGATGGGGTGCGACGTACTCGCTCGTACCTTGCTTCTCTGGTCTTGCCCCCAAACATGCAGCAGGGCAGTGGACCGAGCGAGGGGGGGGATAAAAAAAACAGGGGAGGGGTCGGTCTTGTCATTCATACACCTACACCCCCAATTCTCAACACCCTCGTCTGCTAACTGCTACACACCCCCGCCCGCACTTATTCCCTCCTCTTCTCCTACTCTCTTCTCTTGCCAGCGAAGCACCCTTGTCTCACCATCAAGAACCAAAAAAGCTGACATGTTCGACTGGGGTGTGTGGGTTGACGGCCCCGCTCAAAGTCACCCACCACGGTGCTGTGTGGATCCCTTCTTCCAACCGTCCGTTATGGCCCTCCCTCTTATATGGGCTCTCTTAACTTCTGGTTCTCTTGGTCGGTTCCCGCTCCACTTTTGCCTATCGACACATCCCATCCACGGCCTTTTTTATCTTTCGTTGATCGCTCAAAGGTGTGTGTGGCCTGGCTCTCAGTCTTTTTATTTTATTCTACTCTGCCTCTCCATATTCTCGCACCCTCGTCGCAAACTACTTATCCTCCTTCCGTTCCCCTTCCTTCACCACGCTCGTTCGCTTGTCTTCCCACTTCTACTTGCTCACGGTCGTTTTGATCCGTTCACTTGGAATCTAGTCCGTGTTGTATTTTTGTGTGTTCTATTCATTACTGGCTTCTACTTCTCATACCTATTCGGTTCTTCCTTCGTTAGAGCAACTCGACTTTTGGAACTCGTTCCTGCCCTTCATTTATATCACGACATTGCTCCTTCCCATTTGCTCGTCTCTCCAACCTACCTCGACGCTTGTGTTCATATATATATATATATATATATATACATCCCCCCTCTCCGGTCCTTCCTATTTCGTCTTGCGTTCGGACAACCGAAGGAAAGAGCGACATCATACCGACAGGGTAATTAATGTACATCAACACTCCCAACCGCCGACATATCTTGAAGACAGCCTCGAGACTATACAAAGACCCGTCTATAATCTCGTCCACTCCTTTCAACTGACAGGAACCGAACAAACAATCACCGTCCTTCGGCCTCCTGCCGCGCCATCACATGCAACAGACCAGCACGAATAACTTGTACACTAACAGTACACCCCAATCAGCACAATATCCTCGCCTTTTGAGGATACTGCATATTTAATATATAAATTCCATTCTTCCCGGCACTTGTCCGCTTTTCATTTCGTGAGTCAAGATCCACCACATACCAGTCGGCTCGGATAAGGCTAATAGCGCTCTATAGAATCGAAATGGATTCCATGATGGCAAACGTCGCTCCGGCTGCGTTCTACTGCTACAACCCAGACCCGAGCATGGCTCTCCGGCAACACGGCTATATCCAGCACCATCAGATGCCGAGCTATGTGCTGCCGTCAACACCGGTCTACTCGCGGCCAAACTCATCATGCTCGCAGCAGCAGATGTCTATGCAGCCACTTAGATCCATGACTAGCGTGCCGTCGAGCATCATGACCCCCATGCCCTCTCCTCCGGCATCGGCATCAGCCATCATCAATGGCCACCTTGTTCACCAGCCCGCTATGATGTTGAAGACTGAGCTTTGCGACACTGACGGCATGCACTATCCCTCAACGCCGCCGCTGTCCACATCCTCTAGCACAATTAGCAGCCCTGGCAGCTGTGATATGCTGGCCACGCCACTGAACCCCATGTTCTCTGGATTTGACAGCTTCCGCAATCCCAAGGAGTCGTGTGCGGTTGATCTAGCACCCGAGAACGGGCCCATGGCCGGATGGAGCTCATCGCCCCCTCTGACACCTGGTGAGTCTTCGTTCCTCAATTGATCGGATTTTTTTCCCACTCTTCACCCCAGGCAATGTGGCATTGTCTTCACCAATGAGCGACTGGGGCGGTCTCGCATATCTTGCCAATAAATTACTGCGGGCCCCTCGCAACGCGCCCAAATTCTTTCTATCCCTCATACCCCCCACGAACACTAGCGAACATAAGTTGCTGACAGAAAATTCAGTTTTTGTCCACTCCCACGCACAGCAGGTCCTGCCTCTGGACAACGTGCATGCTCCTGTCTCGCTACACAGCAGCGAACTGCTTTCTGTGTCTGCGTGCCCATCTCTGTCACCATCGCCGTCTCCATACCCGCGGTCAGTCGCGTCTGAGCAGGACAACGATTTTTGTGACCCTCGGAACTTGACTGTTAGCTCTGTGGACAGCGAGCTGTCTCCAGAATTTTCGGCTTTGCACTCTGATGTGGATGACGACTTTGTTCTGAAGACAGAGCCTCAATCCCCAGACGCGCACACCGCTGTTGCCTCTGTAGACTTTGACCAAACACTCGCCCACGGGATCGCTGGCCTAGACGATTTTCCGGATCTGGAATCGGAGGATGACTTCGTAAACGGCCTTGTGAACCTCGGTGGTGAGCTGTCTGCTATCTCTACTGCAGGATCTCCATCCATCGACCAGGCAAGCCGGTCACGCGCAAGCTCCTCAATCTCGTCTAGCTCAGAATTTGAGTGCGAGCAGTTCTTTGACACTTGGGATTCGTCTCTGGAGATGGAAGCCCAACAGGCCAACAAGCGCCAGCGGACGGCGTCCAACAGCATGCAGATTTTCACGGCTGCCTCGGAAACCGCCAGCTCAGGAGACGTAGAGCAGGTGTCCAGCGGGTCCGATGAGCAGAATGAGTCCTCTGACAACAGCACCGAATCGGCCGGCTCTAGCAGCCCAGAGAACATTGATGGTGGTAGCAACACGCCAAGTGTCCCAGTGTCGACGAACCGCCGTGGTCGCAAGCAGTCGCTCACGGAGGATCCGTCCAAGATCTTCGCCTGCGACCTTTGCAACCGCAGATTCCGCCGGCAGGAACATTTGAAGCGGCACTACAGGTCTCTCCATACGCAGGAGAAGCCTTTCAGCTGCCACGAGTGCGGAAAGAAATTCTCTCGCTCTGACAACCTGGCCCAGCACGCAAGGACACACGGTGCCGGTGCTTTCGTCATGAACCTGTATGACGACCCGGAGATTGTCGCGGCGGCAACAGGGTCGTACCCACCTCACCCAATGTTTGCTCAGCATGCTGCGATGGGCGATGACTTCTCTGGCATGGGAAGGGTGTTGTTCCAGGTTGCTGCCGAGATCCCTGGTAGCGCCAGCGAAGTTTCATCTGAAGACGGCAGTGATAGCCAGAGCAAGAAGAAGCGGAAGCGGTCGGACTAGGCGCACTGTCTAGTCCCATCCGCCGGCCAAGGCGCTTCTTCTGAATTGCCCATTTGGCATTCACATGTCCGATACGAATTTGATGACACATTCTTTCCAGACCTACCACCGCTACTTTTATGCGGCTTGGTCTCTAGGGTTGGCTGTGGTGTTTGGAGGCGCTGTGTTGCGCTTTTGCTGATTGCCTCGGACGCCCCATATAAAATTGGCAGGAAACAAAAAGGGTTTGTGGCATTTCGCAGGTTTCATATTTTCGCAACATTGTATCAACACCCCTTGTTTATTTCTAGCCGAAAGGTATCTTGTTTTGCTGTTCTACTGTCGAATGTTTGAGAGCCTATAACGAACGATTTGCAAAAAAGCGTCATCACACTGTTGGAAAAGGGGAGGAGTTACTATATTTTGTTTACGAGAGAGAGCTGCTGGCAATGGAGGCTTGTCGTGAAGGTACGGATTACCATCGACAGCATGGAATATACTTCATGGCCTGAAGGAGAAGAGCAGATGGAGTCTGTTGCGGCCAGCCAAGTCGGCCTTTCTTTTTCCACCCTGTTGTACTTGTGTTCTATTCTTTCTCTCTTCCTGGATTCGACTTTTGTTTCATACGCTGGTTTCCCCTAAGCCAAAGGAGTGTGCAGGTCACAGTCGCAAATGGAGACAATCAAATTGAAATCAGTTTTGATCTAATTTAGAGTGTGTTGATTAAGTCCAGGTGATGAAAAGTAGCAAATTGGGACTAAAGCGACTTGCGATGATCGGGTCTAGGTACCGCTGAGTCGTGGTAGATCCGAAGACGAGAACAAAATGAGATTGCCACTTTGAAGTTAATTCACTACTCCGTATAGAGCACACTTACTTTCTTTTTCCCGTTTTCCTTCTTTAGGCTATTAAAAAGGCCTGACGGGACGGCCAAAGCGCGGCCGGGAGGCAACGGCGTGAACCGACGAAATTAATTTTAACGATATATGGCACTAGGAACGGAGTGGCAATCCGTCTTTAGTCAGGCCGAGAATGGATTTCAAGCCACGCTAATTAGAGAAAAAACCCATCTCGGCCCAAAAGCACAACGATCCAGGTAGTACGAAGATTGCGATACCTCTCTGGGTAATGTACATACAAGTTGATATGAGATACGCCAGACGAAATTCGAGGCAGACATAAGATACATAGTGCAGAGTGTATGCGCCCCACTTGTGGAATCATCAGCGCAGCCTTTGTCAGCCAAGTCGGGAGCGTGACAGCCAGCGAGAGAGAGGGGGTGCCTGGAGCCGAGGCGGGCCGCCATCACGACATACATAGTAGCTCAGCACAAAAGCAGCTCGAGGAGTACTATTACTCGTACGACTAATACAAAGCACCCGGCTTGCACCGGCTGTTGGGGCAGGCGACGAGAAGAAGGGCGAAAACAAGCAACGGGAAGGATCTCGCGGCTGGCGGCGATTCTAAAATTAGGAAAGAGCGGCTGAGGAACAGTTGTTGGGACGCGGCTGCCCAAAAGGGTGATTTGCAACCGGTCTTACTTGTTGCCGAATCTGGGTATCTGGGTCTTTGCCCTCATTTTTACATTTCACACTATCCGCGATGGGTCTCCAGGTTATCGGCCTTGTCTCTGGCGGCAAGGACAGCTTCTTCAGCTTGCTGCACTGCCTGGTGCAGGGCCACCGCATAGTGGCGCTGGCCAACTTGCATCCGGAGGGGGCCGGCAAGGCTGAGGGGGCTGATGAGGCTGAGGAAGAGAGCGACCTCAGCAGCTTCATGTATCAGACCGTCGGCCACCAGGTGGTGCCTCTGTATGGGGAGGCAACGGGGCTGCCGCTATACCGGCAGGCGATTGTAGGTCATGCGGTGCAGCAGGGCCGTGAGTATGCGGCGGGGGTGACAGGCGAAACAGACGAAACAGACGAGACGGAGTCGATGACGGCGCTGCTGCGGAGCGTCATGGCCCGCCACCCAGAAGCCAATGCGGTGTGCGCGGGGGCCATCCTCAGCACGTACCAGCGCACGCGGGTCGAGTCGGTGGCGGTGCGGCTCGGGCTCACGTCGCTGGCGTACCTGTGGCAGCTGCCACGGCTGCCACGGCTGCTGTCTAGCAGCAGCAGCGAATGGGGCTCTGGCTACCTGGCGGACCTGGGGACGGCGGGCCTGGACGCGCGCATAGTTAAGGTGGCCAGCGGAGGCCTGGACGAGTCGATGCTTTGGACGGACGTGGCCAGCGACCGCGGCCGGGCGCGGCTGCAGCGGGTCCTGGAGCGGTTCGGCTTTCTCAGCGGCGAGGACGGCGCGGCTATGCTACTAGGCGAGGGTGGCGAGTACGAGACGCTAGTGGTGGACGGGCCGCGGGCGCTGTTTGGCCGCGGGGCCATTGCCGTGGCGGACGGGGACTGCCGGGTGGTGCACGAGGGCGGCGGAAGCGCGTGGCTGCAGATCGGCAAGGCCGTGTGCGTGGCAAAGGCGGAGGAGGAAAAGAACAACAACAACAACAACAACAACAACAACAACAATAACAACACAGAAGACAATGACGGGGCAGAGATGACGCCACGAGTGCGGGTGCCCGGGATGCTGGATCCGCAATTTGAGAGCGTGCTGGCCGTCGTGGGCGTGAGAAGTCCATCTGAGCTGCCGGATTGCTTGACGACGAGGGCGCCTGCTGCTGCTGCTCCCTCCCAGGCGACTCACTTCACCACCACCAACCGCTATCATCCCTTGGGGCGGCTGGTGACGTGGTGTGTGCTTCCGGCACCGCAGCGGCCGTTTTTATCAGTTACAGACGCGACCCAGTCGATCGTCGACCAGGTGCGCGCACGTCTGCTGCCGCTGTCGTTGTCGCCGACGCGCGCCATCGTCCGCACCACTGTCTTGCTGCGTCGCATGGCCGACTTCTCGGCCGTCAACGCCGTCTATGGCACGCTGTTTGGCACTGCGTTGCCGAACCCGCCGGCCCGCGTTGCCATTGCTTGCGGTGACCTGCTGCCCGACGGCGTGGACATTATCATCTACGCGACGGTCTTGCTGTCAACATCGGCACCGACAACATCGGCAGCAACGCCAGAAATACCAGCAGACGGCGACCGCCAGGGACTACATGTGCAATCCCGGTCGTACTGGGCGCCGGCCAACATCGGCCCATACAGCCAGGCGATCTCGGTGCCAGTCACGGACAACGGCAACGGCAATGGCAACGGCAATGGCAACGGCAACAGTCCCCGCGTCGTCTACATCGCCGGCCAGATTCCGCTCGTTCCGGCCACTATGGAACTGCCGGATGTGGCTGTGGAGGCGACGGCGACGGCGACGGCCGGCGAGCAGCAGCAATTGTCACTATCGCTAACGCTGCCGTTGCCGTTGGAAGTGTCGACACCGCCCAGACTGCCTGCCTCGTTTCGCTTTCAGGCCACGCTGGCGCTGCAGCATCTCTGGCGCGTCGGCACGGCGGTGGGCGTGCAGTGGTGGAGCAGCGCGGTGGCCTACGTGCCCCGGCAGGGCGGCAGCAGCAGCAGCAGCAGCAGCGCTGAGCCGTCTCTACCGCACAAGGCTGTCCTAGCCGCGCAGGCGTGGCGGGCAGCCCACGAGTGGGGGAGGAGGAGGATGCGGCCAGGAGACGCCGGCGGCAGCAGCAACGACGAAGGCCACGACAACGATGAAGGCGACGACGACGACAGCAAGCCCGACCTGTGGGACCGCCAGTTCGACGCCCGCTACTACCGGCCAGGAGGCGACAGCAGCGCAGGACTGTCGCTGCTGCTGCCGCTGCCGGACTGGAGGGTGACAGCGGCGACGGTGGCGACGGCAGCGACGTCGACAGAGATGTCAACAGAAATGTCAACAAAAATGCTAGCTGCTGTCCCGCCCATCTTCCTGGCCGAGGTGGAGGCCCTGCCGCGAGGGGCACCGGTGGAGTGGCACGCACACGCCGGTTTCAGCCAGGTGGCCCCGGGCAGCATCTGGCAAGAAGAAGGCAGCAGCACGGTTGGAGGGGTGGAGGCGATGCAGTACAGCATGATCCTGAAGACGGATGAGGGCGACAAGAGCGACAAGAGCGACAAGAGCGACAAGAGCGACAAGAGCGACAGGAGCGACAAGAGCGACAGGAGCTGCGGAGTGTCGCAGTCAGTGCGCATGTGGCCGTATCATGCCGTTGGCGACACTGCTGCTGCTGGTCCACGGCCTCTGCCCGAGGCGGTGCTGCTCGACGGATTGGTGGCAGGGAAGTCTGGAGCGCCCGACGCGTCGAACACGTCCGAGACATTGCCAGCGACAGCCACTGCAGACGCTGTATATGTGGACTTGGGAAGCTGCAGCCTGTCAGCCGCCACGTGGGCCCTGGTTCCGGTCGTGCCCTGTGCGTCGCTGTGGAGCGAAGACGGCCAGAGACTGGCAGCCGTGGTTGTGCAGAGCAGGAGCATCGTGCTGACCTGAGAGCGGCAGCAGATGAGAGGGAGGGCGTTCATAGCGGCCGAGAATGGGCTTAGAACATGGAGAGAGGAAGGGGTTCGATATCGAGCAGCAAAGTCAAGAGAGTCAGGCAAGTCAGGCAAGTCAAAACAGCCGCTCTATTCAAGCAAATAAAAGAAAAAAAAGCCGCCCCCCTCAAAAAAGAGCAGCAGGTCAGCCGTGTGGCTGCACCACAAGGACGACAACGAGAGATGCCACCATCAGGGCAAAGGCGACCACGGAGACGAGCAGCACGGTGCCGCGACTGGCTGGAAACTTGCCGCGCAAGATCCACTGCTGGCTCTGGTAGTAGCGGTGGTAGCCCAGAAAGAGGATCAGGATGCTGATGCCGAGGAAGGTGCTGCCGAGCGGCCGCCCGACGTGGCGCAGCGTGTCGAGCTGCGAACTGCTGCTGCTATCGTCGCCGCTGTCGCTGCTGCCGCTGCCTGTAGATGTGTTGAGACGGAAGAGCTGCGTGACGGCGATGCCGATGGACGCAAAAGCGAGAGACGTGCGCAGCCAGGCGAGAAACGTTCGTTCTGCCGATGAGTTAGATGGGAGGAGATTAGAGGAAAGAGAGCAGAGAAGAGAAGAGAAGAGAAGAGAAGAGCCTTACCCAACGCCAGATGGTCTCGCGCCACGCTGCCCTTATTCTCCAGCTCCATGGTCTGCACGCCGGCCAGCAGCGATGTCCACCAGCTCTTCGCTCCGCCTGCAGCAACTTCGACAGCCTCGACAGCCTCGGTAGGATTGTCCATCTGTCCGGAGGCACCTGCGTTCGGAACCCGGCGGTGGCGGGGAGTGGCATTGCCGCTATTGGAACCGCTTGCTGGCCCGGCTGACATGGTCATGCTCTGATAGTTGATCTGCCGGCCCGCCCCATGACGCCAACTGACCGTTCCGGCAGTGTCATCGCCGCTGGTCTCGTGCTCTGCCGCACCACTGGCGCCACTAACAGAGCGGCTGCGGAGCAATGGCTCCATCGGCACGGTGGGAGAACTCCGAGCCGCACGTGGTCCTGTCGAGTTGGCGCGTTGGCGGCCGGTCTTAGAGGGAGTTGTATTAGCTTGAGAGGAGTGCGGAGAAGCTGGAGAAGCTGAAATAATTGGAGAAACTGGAGAAACTGGAGAAACTGATAAAACTGGAAAAACTGGAAAAACAGAGAAATGAGAAAGTCTTGCAAAAGTCAACCTACCTCAAGAATGGCTTCTATGCGGTCCTGGCTGGATTGAGTCCGCGAGAGCACTGCGCGGACCCGCTCTGGACCTGTGCTTGTCGTCCGGTGGCTGGATGCTGGAGACTGTGAGACCAATTTGCCAGCAGCAGGCGATCGCGTGCGGGTGAGAGAATGATCGACGTCGACAGCAGAGGGCGCGTTGAAAGCAAAGCCGAGGGGACGACCGGACAGGCTGGCTGGGTCGCTGCTTTTAGCCATAGTATCGTGCACGAGTTATGCAGGCTGTGCCGTCGAGGGATCAATTAACTGCCGACAGGGGGGGGGGTTTGCTGTGTTCCAGCATCGAGACAAATCACGTCAACCAGCTCAAGAATGACGCTAGCCCGAAAATACACGTGCAACTGCAAGGTGCCGACAGCCAGCCCCCGGATTTCGTGTTGAAGGGTTGGTGATGTGATGCAAAGCCCCCGCGTGTGACTCTGGCAGCTTCTTGACAGGCTGAGGGCCTGCCGTCATTCCAATGTTGTGAAGTGGTGCCGTTTATCAACATGTTTGCGAGTTAGGTCTTACCTCTTTTGTGTACGATAGCACAGGCAAAGCTCTGTAATCTTTTGCCCCCCCAGTAAGCCCTTTCAATGTCACGGGATCAGAAGGCACGTGGCTTGGAGATGTAGAGCACGTGACTGACTGAATGCATGTTACATCGATGCGGCGATACATTCACTTTCACACTTTGATGTGGATTTGGCTGCAATGATATTTTAGTGCTTAGAGCCAGGCCGCAAATAAACAGATGCAGATTTCGGTCTCAGAACCGCCTGGACAAACATGGAGAACCGGCCGGCAGCAGCACCAGTGGACATCCCAGCCTTTGCTGCCGCCCAACTGGCCCTCCTCGCCGCTGAGCTGCAGAGCGAGATGGCCGAGAATGCCGCTGCCGTCGGCAGCCACACGCCGGCTGCTCTGCAGCGTGCGGGCCTGGCGCTGACCAACCTGGTCGTCGAGGGTCGCCGGACCGGCATGGGAGGCCGGACGGTGCTGACGCTGGCGCTCGACGGCGCCTTGAGCGTGGCCTCGGGGCCGTCCGAGAGCGGGCGAGGAGGAGCAAGCGGAAGCAGCAGCAGCAAAGGCAATAAGGATAAGGACAAGGACAAGGATGGCGATGGCCCTGAGCTACCAGAGCACGGCCTGCGCACGGGAGACATCGTCCTGGTGGCGGAGCAGCCGGGCGGGAGCGCCAAGAAGCGCGAGATGCGCGAGCTCGAGAAGCGAGGCTCACGCGGCGTCATCACGCGCACGCGCCGGTCGGTCCTCGAAGTCGGGCTGGATTACGGTAGTGGCGGTGGCGGTAGCAGTGGCGGTGGTGAGGAAGAAGAAAACGTCGACGCCCTGCTCTCGGGCCGCGTCTGGCTGGTCAAGCTGGCCGACGACGTCACGTTCAGGCGCATGTCGGCAGCCATGCAGACGCTGCAGACGATGCCAGCGTCGTCGTACAGCAGCCTGATCCAGGTGCTGTTCGGGCTGTCGTCGCCGTTTCCCGTGTCCGAGAGGGAGGAGAATGAGGAGGGGGCCGTCCAGTGGATCGATCCCACGCTCAACGACTCGCAGAAGCGCGCCGTCCGCTTTGCGTTGGCGTCCAAGGAGGTTGCCCTGATTCATGGGCCACCAGGGGTGGGTATTCTTTTTTCTTTCTTTCTTTTCTTCTTCTTCTTCTTCTTCCTCTTCTTTTCTCTCCCCTGACTAAATTCCTCCTGTTCTCCCACCTCTGCGGTAGACTGGAAAAACACACACCCTGATCGAGCTCATCCTTCAGATGGTGGGCCGCGGTCAGCGCGTCCTCGTGTGTGGGCCCTCCAACATCTCCGTCGACAATCTGGTCGAGCGCCTGGCGCCGCACGGAGTGCCCATGGTGCGCCTAGGCCACCCGGCCCGCCTGCTACCGTCAGTCCTGGGACACGCGCTGGACGTGCTGACACAGACGTCGGAGGCCGGCGCCATCGTGCGCGACGTCCGCGCCGACATGGACGCCCGTCAGGGGCAGCTGCGGCGGATAGGAGCAGGCGGTAGCGGTAGCAGTGGCGGCAGTGGAGGTTCAAAGGGAGGCAAGATGTCGGCTGCCGAACGGCGCACGGCCCGGCGCGCAATCTACTCCGAGCTGCGCGACCTTCGCCGCGAGTACCGCGAGCGCGAGCGCCGTTGCGTGCGCGACATCGTGGCCGACAGCCGTGTGGTGCTAACGACGCTGCACGGCGCCGGCGGTAGCCAGCTTCGAGGATTGGCCTCGGGTGACCGGGCGGCCGGCAGCTTCGACGTCGTCGTCATTGACGAGGTCAGCCAGGCGCTCGAGGCCCAGTGCTGGGTGCCGCTGCTGGGTGCGCAGAAGGTGGTGTGTGCAGGCGACCACCTGCAGCTGCCGCCGACTGTAAAGACGAAGAAGAGCGCAGCGGCGGAGAAGACGACGAAGAAGGTCGGAGAGACAATGGCGGAGAAGGCCGGAGGAAAGAAGAAGGTGCAGGAGAGGGGAGCAGGCCCCGCTGGCTCATCACCCTCGGCAGCTTCAGCAGCCGCGTCTCCTCCTGCCATCTCGCTTGAGCACACTCTCTTCGACCGCCTGCTGGCGCTGCATGGCGACTCCATCAAGCGCATGCTGACGACGCAGTACCGGATGCACGAGCGCATCATGCGCTTCCCTTCGGACACGCTCTACGGCGGCCACCTGGTGGCTGCCGATGCCGTGCGAGGGCGGCTCCTGCGCGACATTCGGTATGGAGCCAGAAGAGCCGGAGCCGGAGCCGGAGCCGGAGCCGGAGCCGGAGCCGGAGAGGGCGAGACAGAGAAGAATGGACCCCCAGTTGCAGTGGCCGACACGGACGACACGCGAGAGCCGCTGGTATTTATCGACACGCAGGGCGGCGACTTTTTCGAGTCAACCGAGGCCGACATCGAGGACACGGGCGCCAGAGACAAGGCCAAGGACAAGGCCAAGGCCAAGACTAAGATGGCCAGCTCATCCAAGACCGCTTCCAGGCTGCTTCTTGGCGACAGCAAGTGCAACGCCATGGAGGCTGCGCTGGTGCGGCAACACGTGCGGGCGCTCGTCGACGCTGGCGTCCGCCCGGCCGACATCGCCGTGATAACACCGTACAACGCGCAAGTGGCCCTGCTGGCGCCGCTCAAGACGGCCTACCCCGGGCTCGAGGTCGGCAGCGTCGACGGCTTCCAGGGACGGGAGAAGGAGGCCGTGGTGGTCAGCCTGGTGCGGAGCAATCCGGCCGGAGACGTGGGCTTTCTGGCAGACAAGCGCCGGCTCAACGGTGGGTTTCCTTCTTCCTTTTGGTTTTCGGTTTTCGGTTTTCGATTCTCGAATTTCATTTCTCTCCCCTCCTCCTTTCCTTCATCATTTTCCTCCATCCCGTCTAACGAAATCAGTGGCCATGACGCGTCCAAAGCGGTCACTCACGGTGATTGGTGACTCCGACACGGTTGGACGGTATGTCCCCCCTTCCTCTTCCTCGTCTTTCTCCACAGGCTCCATCCATCTCTCTGACGTTCACAGAGGAAGCTCTTTTCTCAAGCAGTGGATGGCCTTCTTGGAAGAGAATGCCGACCTGCGGTATCCGGACTCGTCGGCGGTGGCGGCGGGGGCGTGACGCAGTGGCCGACTCGGCATGTCGGCGGCCGTACCTAGAACGATTCTCTTCATGCATGGCAATGTCCCCGCGTCCAGGCACGAGTGCTCCGTACGGGGGGAGGTTCCAAGAACCCCCTGAACCCACAACAGGTAGGCCTGTTACACCTGGATGACTAAGATACGCTCAAGAGGATGCTCGTAAGTGCATCTTACGTGTCCTCAGCCAGTGCTTTCTCAAGACGCATAAAGCAACATACGTTCCTTCTCTTTCGGGACACAGCCCTCTGCCGTTGCAGGCAATGCATCACGTCGCACCTTCCCCGCGGCAGCCAGCACGAGCAAGGCATCTTACATAGCACCGTGCGCCGTGCTGTACCACTCGTTCTCGTACATTGCCAGCCGTAACACCTGTCGTACCTCCATTCCTACTCCGTATTGCATACAGAGAACCGTATTTTCATATACGAGTTTAGAGTGCGTCGCACCTGCTCGTTTCGCCGTATCGTTTGGTGAAGCTAGGGCCAATGTCGTGCTTTCCTGGCCGCCCACACCCGATTACGAAATCCAAAGTGCGTTTTGCTTACACCTCCCCAGAGAACCACAAAGAGCTCTCTGCCTCTTCTCTCTCTCTCGCCTTCATTCAGCCACAGCCAGCCCCAACGGCCTGTCCGTGACGCAACATGCCGCAGATAGGTCTGTTCGCCGAGAGCCTGGCACATACGGTGTCTGACACCGACTTCGCAGATCTGCCGCGTCTTCTTGGCGAACAGAAAAAACAAAAGGATGGAGGCGAAAGAGGGAGAAAAAGGGAGAGAAAGGGAGAAAAGAAAACAAGAAACAAGAACAGAAACTGGCACAGACATCAGATGCATCGGCAAGCCGTTTTTTTTCGGCGCAAACTCTCTGGTACCCTCAACTAATACTCGTACATATGCACATACGGAGAACGGAGCAAGAGAGCGCCGTGAAGATACGAACACACGGTCCCTGAATCGAGTTGGCCCACTATTACAACGTGGATACCCACCCTTCAATTCTGACAAGCTTTCCCCTTTTAGGTGCCTCGCTGGCCATCGGTTCGCCCCATTCTCGAATTTCCGCCGCGGTTTCTTCTGTTCGCACTGGCGTCGCCCGGCTGTTTCACAATCGGGGCCTGTGTGGGCATTCTCCATCAGATGCAGAGAATATCGAAACCTCTTCGCTACTCCTGTGCTGTGCCGCTCTCGTACCGTTATGGCGATGATTCTTTCCTCAGCCGCAGGCCATCTCGTACGAGCGAGATACGGGCAATGCATACAGTATTCCTGTAAGCCAAAGCCTGTGTCTCTTCCTCTGCTCCTCTGTTCCCCTGTTACTCTGTTACTGCTCGCGGACCGTCCCCTTTCTCTGCCCCCCCCCCCGTGTTTC
>JRUC01000546.1:0-17358 GCA_000806385.1 Leptographium procerum
TGCTGCTGCTGCTGCTGCTGCTGCTGCTGCTGCTGCTGCCCGGGCTGCCTTGCGGAGCCAGGGGAGTCCTGCCCACGAACCAGTCGCGTAGTGCTGGAAACATTGTGTAAATTATTTCAAATATTTTTTTGCGAGTCAGCCGTGAGTAGCGCTGCTGCGATTGACAAGGAACAGATGAGCCTGCAAAAGAAGGTTTATTGCTGCAGCCTAGGCGTCCCCGCATAAAGCAGGAAGACAAGCAATGATGACATCACAGCTGTGGGCCGATGGGAACATTGTACACGTGCAGATAAAACAGATAAAGAGTGTAGGAAAAAATATAGGACCCCACACTTTAGGTCACGTGAAATGACATGATCGACTAAATTTGCTGTAAATTTCCTAATTCGGTGTTTTGTAATGCGGCTCCTATAGAACGGGCTGCTGCTCGCTCTTCTCTCCTCTCTTCTTTTATTTTTATTTTTCTTCCCTCTTTTCTTCCCCAAGTCTAGGGTGCGTGTCTCCACTGGGGGCAGCATGTTCCCCACATAGCTGTCGATATTCTCACAGAGGAACACAACTACTTCAACAACGATGAGAGCCAGCAGGAGCACGTTTGCGGGCGCCGGACTGCGTGCGAGCTCTGGGCTGGCCCACGGCGTCGGGTTTCCGCCCAGGCGACGCGTGGCAGTGTCGTGCGTGCAGCAGCAGCAGCAGCAGCAGAAGCGGAGAGCGTTCTGCGCAACGGCAGTAGGGCGAAGCGGGGCGTCGAACCCGGCAATGGCATTTCCGTGCCTGGATGCTCTGGAGGACCGATCGGCAAAGCTGCAGTCGGAACAGCTGCGGCTGAAGCAGGAACAGAAGAAAAAAGACCAGCAGCAGCAGCAGCAACAAATACAACAGACACAACGACGACGGACGGCACCGCTGTCGACGGAGAGCGGCCCGGAGCCGTCGTACACGGCCGGAGCAACGCAGCGATACCACTGCCGGGAGTCGCTGCAGCTGGACTGGGGCGGCGTGCTGCCGGAGTTTGACATTGCGTACGAGACGTGGGGCACGCTGGCAGCAGACAGGAGCAACGCGGTGCTGCTGCACACGGGCCTGTCGGCGTCGTCGCACGCGCGGTCAACGGAGCTCAACGGACAGGCCGGCTGGTGGGAGCGGTTCATTGGGCCGGGGCCGGGCTTCGCGCTGGACACGACGCGGTTCTTTGTGATCTGCACCAACGTCATCGGCGGCTGCTACGGGTCGACGGGCCCCAGCAGCATCGACCCGGCTGACGGGCAGCGCTACGCCACGCGCTTTCCCGTGCTCACCATCGACGACATGGTCCGCGCCCAGTTCCGCCTGCTGGACGGCCTCGGCATCGACCGGCTGCACGCTAGCGTCGGTGCGTCTATGGGCGGCATGCAGTCGCTGGCTGCCGGCGTGCTGTTTCCCGACCGCGTCGGCCGCATCGTCTCCATCAGCGGCTGCGCCCGCAGCCACCCCTACAGCATCGCCATGCGCCACACCCAGCGCCAGGTCCTCATGATGGACCCCAACTGGAACCGCGGCTTCTACTACGGCTACGACCGCGTGCCTCCCCACGCCGGCATGAAGCTCGCCCGACAGATCGCCACCGTCACCTACCGCTCTGGCCCCGAGTGGGAGCAGCGCTTTGGCCGCCGCCGAGCCGACCCCAGCCGTCCGCCTGCCCTCTGCCCCGACTTCCTCATCGAGACCTACCTCGACCACGCCGGCGAGAAGTTCTGCCTCACCTACGACCCTAACAGCCTGCTCTACGTCAGCAAGGCCATGGACCTCTTTGATCTCGGCCGCTCTACCCAGGACGCCACGGCCGCCCGTCGTCGTGCTCGCGAGGCTGCCGCTTCAGCTTCGGCGTCTTCGGCGTTTCCGGCATCTTCGGACTCTTCGGCATCTTCAGCGTCTTTGTCATCCCACACATCTTCATCCCCGTCATCTCCATCACCACTCGACGCCCTCTCCTCGTCTGCAACCACCCCTCCCTCCGCTCCGAACTGTACTCTCACCCTCCCAGACCAGCCTTACGAGGAGCAGCCGGAAGAGGTCGCCGCCGCCGCCCAGGAGTACAGTGCTGCCGCCAAGGCCGGCGCCTCTGGAGCTTCTGCTGGCTGGCGGCCCCCCGAAGACCTTGTCCTCGGCCTGGCGGCCCTGCGGAATCACCCGACCCTGGTCATGGGCGTCGCCAGCGACATCCTGTTCCCTGCCTGGCAGCAGTACGAGGTCGCCGAGGCCCTCAAGGCCGCCGGCAATCGCAACGTCAGCCACGTCGAGCTCAGCGAGGAGCAGAGCATCTTTGGCCATGACACCTTCCTTCTCGACCTCGAAAACATTGGCGGTAACGTGAGAAACTTTCTTGGCTAGTCTTCTCGTCTTCTCGTACTTTCATCGGCTAGTTCCGTCTGTTCATCGTCGACTGCTTGATGTATTATTTTTCATTTTATTTTATTTTTTTGGTAGTGATCTTTGTTTTATAGAAGCTGAATGAAGAAGGACAAAAAAAAAGGGGAAAAAATAACACAAAAGATACTCCGTTCCCCATGCAACTTATGAAGCCGTTCTAGCCCGTTGCCGCTTTTATATAAATGTATGCGTTCGTGCTTCTGTGCGTACGAGAGTTGCCCGCCGGCTATCCTCGTTCTCTCTCTCTCTGTTTCTGTCTGTTTCGTTTCTGTTTCGTTTCTGTTTCTCACTTCCTTTTCTCCCTCGTATACTCTTCGCGTAGTAAAGACACGGGAGAATCAAGACTGGAAAACGGTAATAATCAGAAAACAAGTACCCCCTCCCCTGTCTCCATAGGGAAAACAAAAGGCAACCCAGCAGCCGCATGCGGATCATCTCCTCGCAGACATGTATACATAGCAAACACGACAGCATACAGGATGTTCACATCTCACCATCTCCCTTTTTTCCTTTGAACTCGTTTTTTTTTCGTCACCGTCCCCGCCAATCCTCTGCGTATTCCCTTTCTCCTTTCCTTGGAGACAAAAAGCGATGAGTGGGGGACAGCGCGCGACGTAGCAATGAGAAGTACATGTAGTAGAAAATCAAAATTAAGAAAAAGAAAAAAGAAACAGCTCAAGCAAAGAACAGCGCACGCAGAGATGTTATACCGACCGCAGAGAGATCCCCTAACCTGAATGCCTGTTACCCGCCATTTCAGACCAGACGCTCGCTATTGCAAGGAGAGAACGCAATAATTCGAAAAATAAAATAGAATAAAAAAACCTAAAGGTTGGAAAATGAGAGGCAGCAAAGCAACAGTCCGGCGGCGGCTGCAGCAACATTGCCATAAGACTGCATGTACGCAAGACGCAAGAGTCACAAGGCCGACCTGTCACTGCTGCCCCTCTCCCTCGTGGGTTTCGTGGCGACACTTTTCAGTATGTCGTCACCCAAACGGACCTCTCTCAAGATAGTCCGCCTCCCTTGGGCACCCCTTGGGCGCCCCTTAAGACACCAGTCTGAGTCAGAGTCGGAGTCAGAGTTACCGAATCTCGCCGTAAATGTAGTGAGATGCCAATGAAGCATCCCGTTCGGATCAACATTCGTTATATATGTATTTATGCAATATGTGCGTGAGTGTGAGTGGTGTTAAGTGTGTGCGTCGAGGACAAGGCAGCAAGCGATCTGAATATGGCGTGCCTGCGCAATAAGTTGAACACGTGTCTGCTGTGCTGTGCTCTGCTCAGAAATCTACCATGCCGCCTTTAGCATTAGAGAGAACCTCGTTTGCGTCTGTCTCTGTCTCTGTGGTGTGGGTGTGTGTGCTGCCTTCTGGACAGTTTCTTTCGTGTCTCTTTCGAGCTTTGATCATCGTCGAGTCGGCAAGATGTATCTGCACGGGGCTGCCGAGAACATTTGGCAGCAACAAGATGCAGAATGCAGCATGCAGCAAGCAGAAAGTAGCAAGTAGAAAGCAAAACCTGCCGTCAAACAAACATGGATGACTCTTTTTTCTTTGTAAGCTGTATTCCAAAACAATAGCCGTGCACCAACGCCGGGGCTTCTCAGCACACCCCACCTGCATGGGATATCCAACAGCAACAACAACATACCGCCTAGCTGAAGCAGCAAAGACAGCAGAAGCAGCATATAATATAGAATATGCTCGAGGCCCCGTATTCTCTAGAGGAGATCTCCAGCATCGACGGGAGCCTCGACGGGAGCCGGCCCGTTATCGTCAGGACCACCCGTCCTCCTGGGCCTTTGAAAGGCCCATTGCTGTGCTGTGCTTGCCTACCGCTAGGGAGGGAGGGAAAGCAGCACTGCAATCCGACGATTCTGGTGAGCTGGCTCAGCCGCCCTTGCGTTCCGACTCGTTCTTCGGCAGCAGCTCGCCAATCACGTGTCCGTTAGCCATCGCTTTGAGGTCGGCCGTCTTCTTGCGCGTCTTTGGCTTCTGCCACGCCCCGCCGGCCATCACATCGCCGCTCTCGCTCTTGGCAGATCTGACGTGGCCGTTTGTTCCCCCAGCACCAGCAGCCGAGGCCGTGTTCATCAACGGCAGCGCGTCTTGCCTGGGAGAAGGAGCAGGCATGTCCGGGATCCCCTTCACGGGGCCCTTGCTGCCGGCCACGTCCTTTCGTGCATGCTTTGCGTTTTTTGCATGAGAAGCAAAAGAGGTCGTGTACGCTCCAGAAGTCACCGGGAATGCATCTGCGCTCTGTATCGTCCGGCCAAGCTGGCTGTCGAATCGGCGCATGGCGGTCGGCGACGGCGTCTGGTGTTCGTAGACAGGTGAGAGGTGCTGCATCTCCGCGTTGAGAGAATGGTCCGGGAACGCGAGGTCCAGCGGGGCGATGCCTTTCGGTTGCTGGCGCGTCATCGTCCTTGACCGTGCCGCAGAAGACAGCTGTGCTGTCCCGTTTGTATTGCCATATCCCGCGATTGCTGCGTACGGCATCGGACTGAACCCATTCATTGCAGCAATACGCTGGTGGAACGACTGCGTGTCCGGAGCCACGGGACTCGCATGCATGGTTGCCGTCTGCTGAGAGCGCGGAGACGACACGGCCGACGTCGATCCGTCCACAACAAGCGGCGATCGGCCTGGCACCGGCAGGTGCAGAGGCGTGTCGACTATTGGTGGTGTTGCCTGTCTCTGCGGGCCCGGACTTGCCGTCAACGGCTGGTCGGAATAGATTCCCTGGCCACTGATCCCCAGCCCGTGAGAGGTATAGGACATGCCGAGGATGTCTGATCCCGCAAAAGAGCTAGATGTAGCCTCTTCTGATATCACGCTCTCGCTGGTAGATGGCTGGCGCGACGACACACTAGGTCCGCTCTGTGCACCGCTCTGTCCGCTCTGTGTGCTTTGAGTGCTCTGAGTGCTCTGCGTGCTCTGCGTGCTCTGCGTGCTCTGCGTGCTCTGCGTGCTCTGCGTGCTCTGTACGCTTTGCCCACTAGTACCAGCCAGCAGGCTGGACAGACCCGGTGATGTCGATTTGTTGATCGACCCGTCCACCACTAACGGCGACCTATTTTCCTTGATCGGCCGGGCTCCCATCACTGGCAAGAATTGGCCCGAGGGTAGTGGAGCCGTGCTAGTTCCGACCGAGAAGGCCCGGCCGTGGCCCAGCGGAGACGGAGATCGAGACGATGCCCGCCGCATTCGCCTGTTCAGGACGGTCTGGGGCAGATCGGTAGACGGCCGACGGCGTCCGTGGCCGAGGCTGCTGCCGGACTGGTCCAGATCGCCGAAGGCTATATCGACCGACAAGTTCGGCGCGCTGGCTTTCGTCGGGCTGCTGCTCTCCTTGACATAGTAGCCAACGTATTGTCCGTTCTCTTCCTCTGACGACTGGCAGTCCGACACCGGCTTGCTGGCTGCATCATCGACCTCTGAGTCTGCATTCTCGTCTGGGAAGAAGTTGATCGGGGCTCGGTTGGCGTTTGGCTGTGCACTGAGTGGCGCCGTGGCGCCGTTTAGCTGAGAAGATGTCACCGGGCTCCCATGCGACTGGCTCCCTGGCATCGGTGTTCTAGACGCTGGCTGGGACTGCGACCGGAGAGTGCCTGTTGGTGATGCTGCATCAGAAGCCTGGCCCGTCCGATAGCTTCTACGGTACTCAGACGGCGTACCGGCTGACGGCGACGACGGCAACGTGGCGAAGCCAGTCGGGTGCATGGCAAAGAATGACTGTGGCTGGAGCGGCATAGAATACATGAACATCTCCGGGCGCACTGGAGCAGTGAGTGGCGGGTTGTCAAACGAGTTTGTTCGCGATCGGTCAGTCGCCGAGGACGAGCCGCCCTGCTGTATCCTCTGCGCGTGGGCCAAAGCGTGCTGCTGCTGCACATATGCCTGCGTTGTGGTGTAGAACCCGTAGCCTTGCTGCAGCTGCAGCGCACTCAGGGGCGTGGCAAGCATGTCAGGATGGTAGATGTATTGTGGCTGAGCTTGTTGTGGTTGTTGGGCTTGGCTGCCTGGTTGCTGCTGCTGCTGCTGCTGATGTTGTTGTTGTTGTTGCTGCTGATGTACCTGCTGTGCAACATGTTGCTGCTGTAACCATTGCAGGTCTTGGGGCAAAATCGGCAGCATGGCTGCCTGCTGAAGATAGAGAGGATTGTTCTCGTATGCCACGCTCGAAGAAGCCCTCCGGCTGTTGTTGCTGTTGCGGTACTGTCGGTTTCCCCTAAAACTGCCGCCACGTCCGCCACGGTTGCCAGAGTGCTGCTGTGATGAGCTGCGTAGCATGACTGGGCGCGATGCCTGCGATGGCTTCTGAAAGACTCTCTCCTCCTCCTTCGGGAACACATATGTCTCGCAGCACTCGGACAGCTTGGCCTCCGAAATCAGGTCGAATGCTCTCCGCAGCTCCATGTGCAGGCCGCGGAAAGACGTATCGTCTGCCGTGTTTCCCAGGTTGCGCACGGTGTTGAAGGGCTCCTCAACACAGAGCATATTGTTCAGGGCCGTGTGCCACTTCTTCTCCGTCTTAGTCATCAGCCTCCCTTGTCGGACAGACAGCACGCTTCTGTCGTAATCGAACTCGTAAGCATAAAACCGGAAGAAGTGGAAGAGCAGCTGCCCCCATGTCTCCTTGTTCCCGGCACCGAATCCTTGTAGTTTTGCGAGGTCGTCGGCGAAATCTGACGGTTTGCGACCCGGTCGTGGAAGCTTGTCTTCTTGTCGTTGGTGCAGCGAGGGCAAGATGGGGACTTTTCGGAGCTGAAGGAAGCAGATCACCATGCATATCCATGTGTATGAGCTGAGAGTTCCTCCAAAAGCTGGGCGGCCGTTAGTTGTAATTCCCGGCGAAACTGGGAGAGGCAGGACAGCAGGCGGAAGGGGAGAGCGAGCATACCAGCATCATTAATGATCCTCTGCCGCGTCCAATACTTGATGGTCATAGCAAGTGGACGCACGCGTTCGTCAATGCCGACATAGGTCAAAACCATGCGGGTGTTCTCCAGAGCAAGGGTGTTGTTGACGTTCATGTCGCAAGCGAGGCTGAGCTCCGGATCCCAGATCTTGACGATCGGGACTTTGGCGGACGACACGCATACAACCTTTTGCATCCCGCCTGTCGATTTGGGTTAGAAGATACGCCCCGGACAATGTATGGCTGCTCAGGTGGTAGCTGGTGGCAACGGGTGCACTTACGTTTTGCTAAGAGTTCGGCGATCATGCATACGTTCTCCATCTCTTTCCACTGTGTAGTGATGCAGATGTCCACTATCACACGGAATCAGAATTAGTGATTGTCCGAGTAAAACGGCACAAAGAAAGAAAGAAAAAAAGAAAGAAAGAAAGAGATAAGATAGGCAAACCCACCATCAGAGTCATCAGAGCATAACCTGTTGCCCGACGAGCCAAAGATGTGAACACGAATGTTGTGACCCGGCCACTCTTCGTTGAATATTGTCTCAAGTTTCTCGACAAATCGCTCGCGGTGCTCCTGCTTCTCATCGCTCGGTTTTAACCGGGCATACAACTCGCCCATGTCTTTTGTCAGCGTCTGCTCCTCGTCCTCGGACAGCTGACTCTTGATCTTGTCAAGGCTGACGTTCTCAAGGCGGTCCGTGCCAAGGCTGTAGGCCATGCGACGGCGGCCACGGACTAGGGCGGTCTCGTAGATGCAGCCGCCATGGCGCGGAGGCAGGGGGCGCAGTGATGGAACGGCAACGTTCGTCTCAGAGTAGGCAGACCGGGGCGAGTGGTTCTGGGTCGCGTTTGGCGAGGGTTCGCGAGACTCAAAGGAAAAATTCCTGGCGTGCTGATGGGGCGTGGACGGGACTGAGCTCGCCTGGGCCAGCGGCGCTTTGGTATGGGGCTTAGGGGATTTTGACGGCCGATGCTGCTGGGAGCGTAAGGTACCGGCAGAACGGGGCTGATGGTCAGCAGTCTGCTGGCTGTGCAGGTTCTGTTGGTTCTGCTTGGCTGGCGCAGCCGTTTTCTGGGCCGGTTCTTTCCCCATCTTTGTTACCGAGCGGTCCGACTTGTCAGCGTTTTTATTGCTCTTGTTCCCATGGCAGTTCTGATGGTTTTGTTGGCTCTGCTGGTTTTGCTGGTTTTGCTGTGGTAGCGGCTGCGGCTGCTGCGGCTGCTGCGGCTGCTGCTGCGGATGCGACTTGGATGACGAGCGCGACCGTGGCCCCGTGGCCTGGACGTAGGGGGCCGAGAGGACGGGCGGGAGCGGTTGCGTCTGAAGGCCAACGCCACCGCCACGACTAGGCGAGATCAGCTTGTTGTAGTTCAGCAGCTGGGCTTGATAGATTGCAGTGTGCGGGGGGTAGAGAACGGTAATCGGAGTGTCCGACAGAGGCAATGCGGCAGAGGACAGGAGCGGTGTCGACACGGAGGTCGGGATTTGAGACCAAGAAGCTGGCTGGTAAGTATGTTGGGGTTCAGCTGCGGTTGTCTGACTGTCCATGAAGACGAAAGGGCCGCAGCAGTGCGGATTCCTGGCTGTGCCGAGACGCGGGGACAGCAGAGGAAGAAAAGTCTTGGTCTAGAACGGGTGAGGAACAGGCCACAGGTCGCGATCGAAAGGTGAGGACAGCGAGCCCGGTTGCAAGGCTCAGGGGGGGGCCGGCTGCATTCGTCGGAGCAGTAGCGATGGGGTGTTGCAGGACAGAGCGGTAAAAGCGGCAAAGACGAGGAAATGGGATGGCGAGGCGAGGCCGTTCTTTGATGACCCTGATGATCCGATGGCTTTGAGGAATGTGGCAGGTCCAAATTGTCGGCTAAAGACCAAAGGAATGGGGGAAAGAGAGAAGAGAGGGGGAGAGGAGAGAAGAAAGGTCCGAACAGAATAGACTGGGCGGAGAACAGGGAGACAAAATCGACGAGGAGATGCAAAGCGATGCCGATTGAAGAGCGATGAGCCGGCGCTGCGAAAAGAGAGAGAGAGAAAGAGAGAGACACCAGAGAGACCGCGGCTTTCCAGGCGTGGGCAGGTAAAGCAGGCCAAGCAGGCAAAAACAGAAGGCGGTGGTGGAGGCGCGACGGGCAGAGAAAAAACGCTGGCGATCCCCAAAGGACCAGTGAGTGGACTCGGATTTCAGGGCTCAGGGCCGCGGGGTGCCGCCAATGGACGCACGAGTCAGAAATGCGTCAAGTTGACAAGCCGACAAGACCAGACCGCTGTGCTTGTTGGATCCTCAGCCCTTGTGGTTGCGGCTCGACGTTGGGGGAGGAGAGAGGGTTGAGGAAGAAAGGATAGAGAGGCAAAAGGACGGAGAGGGTTGAAGGAGAATGGGGATAGTTACGAGTTAGTGGTTAGTGGTTAGTGGTGGCAGCATAGCAGATGCGGATTGGGTTTAGGCTAGTTGTCCGTATTTCCTTCCCTTTCCCTTTCCCTTCCCCTTTAGCCGTGTGCCTCGCACGTTGCGCCCGGGGGCGTGGCTGTCATGTGGGGAAAAGTTGAGTGGCCTATATGCACTTAATAGGGTGTGTTGAAGATTGACACGACCTCCTGGTTGCATGCAAGTACGTACTTGTATGTATTATACAGTATATACGGGGGGCTCAGCTTGGGGGCGAACTGCTAGGGGCAGCAAGCGAGAGTGTGGTGACTGCTGGCTGCTAGCTGCTTTCTTACAAAAGGGGGGGCAAGTCGATGCACAGGCCGCTGCGGCGTTGAAGTAAGATACGCTGTGCAGGGCAACCTATGACAGAGTCACAGTGCCGGAGGCTGTGTTGTATTAGGCACTGTGTAACTGTTAGCTGGTACGGAGTGAACCGTTAGATTACAAATGTATGAGATGCAAACACCTACGGGGTACCAGCGAGCGCGGCCAGGTGTCGTCGCTTGAGCCCAGAGAGAAGAGCACGAAAATAGGGTATACGGTACAGGAGATGCAGCAGAAGCTCTGGTTGTTGCTCGTCAGAACAGGTCCAGACGTTTGCTGTTCCTGGACCACCAAATTTAACAGGGCAGACGGAGGGACTCCGTATTCAAGACGTTACTATGTATGGTGTTAAGTCTAAGGAACCAAACCCAAACCAAAATATTAGAATAAACGCCAGGGGCGCCGGCCCCCCCTCGTCTTTTAGTGCTGGCCTAGAGGTAGCCTTTTATCGAGCATAGGTGGCACAGCCGTTGCAGCTTGGTAGTGCGAAACACAGGTTCACCGCCAACGCGTACAAAAGCAACAAAGAAAACGCCATGCGAAATGAAATACCAAAACACGTTTTATGGAGTCCTCTGGTGCACCAGTGAAAAGGGGACAACCACACATACGAGTTACGAGTACTCACAGAGCACACACGCACACGCACACGCATACACGCACTCCCAATAGCTCCCAAACCTCCCCAAACCCAGGCCCAAACTCGCAGCACAATGAGGAAAAGGGGGTGTCTCCTGGTTGGCTCCGCGTATACGGGTCTCGAGCAGGCATCATTTCCTCCCACCCTTTTCTCCCCCCCCAGCTTCAGACGAAGAAAGAATCCCTGTGCACGAAGCACGAGGCCGGCCTAGCACGACTGCTCCCGTACGCACAGGCCGGCCTGCGCCTTTCAAGCTCGACCCGAAGCGAGAGATACATACAACGACTTTGACTGTTGCCATCTACTACTATGTATCTTACAAGCATAGTATCGTACTAGCACACAAAGACAGCTGTCTTGGTGATATACGTCATATAGAACACATCGTGGAGCTACGACGCAAGCACGAGTACAACATCGATCCCTCCCTCCATTCCAGCCAGAATGCCACAAGCATTCCTGCACCGTCGATCCCCCTTCTCCTCCCATTTGGCCACCCGCCCTCCGCCTTCATGTTGGCCAGACGGGTGTCCGCCTGTTTGGTATAAGACGCATCTGTTTTGTTTGTGGTCGAAGATGGTAGTTTACGGTACAAAATCTCTGTTGAGGACTGAAGCGTCTGAGCAGCAAAGCTGTGGCCATCGCTTTCCACGAGCAGAAGCACAAGGCTGTACTGGCCATCTAGCAGTCTCGGCACAGCAGTCGTGCATAGTAGAAGAGGCTCGAATGTCTCAGCAACGCCCTTTACGTTCTCGTCTCCTCCCGTCATGATCGACCATCGCACGGCATCAGCTTTGTTTCTCACGAGGGCGGCAGTGCCAGCGTCATTACTTCGCCTCACGTTGGTATTACACAAGCCATCCGCCAGACAATCCATGCACAGCCGGCCACGCCTTGAAAGCTTAGCCACCTTGAAAATGTCACGACTGTAATCTGCATGAAGACATGCAGCCGAGTGGCCAGACTTTGCCCAGCTAGATCCCCCCCGATTTCGACTAGTACGTAGCAGACAGAGCGGAATTTGCTGCAGAGAGGGAAGAGAAAAAAGCAAAGTGTTGTGAGACATCTAGACCGAGCCAGTCCTCCCTTACATAGTGACAGCCGAGAAAATTATCAGTACTGATACTCGTAGTAGAACGAGCCCGCTGCTAAAGAAATACTGATCCTGGCTGGAAGCCCGGTTCAATACAAATAATTCTACAGACTACTATGTAGCGACAGGGGTGAATGGGGGGGGACAAAAGCTTCTGGAAACGGATCGTCTATATTGTAAGGTGCCATCCTTTCTGGGGTCGTATGAGTGAGGTTCGCCGGCGACAGAGTGGCTACAGTACTCCTACACTGTCAGGTGCTTGTCCTGCTCGTATGCAAGATGCATTAGAACTCGTACTCGTATGCCCGCTGACGTGAAGTTGGGGAGCTCATGAAAGATACGTGTTCTGATTCTCGCTCTTGCCGATCCATGTTCTTATACGAAAGGGGAAGCCCATAATAAACTCGTCAAAGCGGTGATCAGCAGTTTGCGGGTTTCCCGATCAGGTAATCTCCCATATTGGTTACCATGTATGTATGTATGTAAGCCTTCCGGGGACACTCGTATTGTTTTGTACATAGTGTGTTATCAGTTATTGGTTCGTATTTGGCACCGATTGCTCCATATGCTGCTGGAGGCCAGTCAGCCACAGCTTCGTCGCCCTCCTTGCTCTCTCCGCAACAAACAAACTGCGCAGCATTAGCCTCTAGCCTTGATACATAGCACAGTACTACCGTACGCGCATCCAAGCCGGTGCTCGCCGAGATGGCCCCGAGGTATAAAGCGGCCCAGTGCCTTCCGGGTCTCTCGTGTCTCTCGTGCTTCGGTCTCTTGTCGTTACTGTCGTTGCGAAATGGCTCTTTCAGAGGATAGGGGTCCCTGAGCACCCACCAGCTGATCGGAAATGGGAAAAGGCGGCGTGGAGTCTGGAGTATGGGCGGCGCTAACCGTCCAATTTCTAGCTGCAGCCGTTTTTGAGCCCAATTTATTAATCTACTAATTACTTTCTGTGTCAGTCAAGCTGCGACATTGGCCGTGTCAAGATTGGGGCTCTAGAAACCCCATTGACAGCTTCTTCCCCTTAGGGGTGAATTATGAATATTGGCTTGGCTCTCGAGCCTCCTGTCAGCAGCTTAATGACCACACGGAGCATCGCGTCCTTATTTTTTTCCTCGTTTGTTTCTGACGTGCGTTTCATCCTCATGCTTCAGATTTGCCCTTTTAGAGCTCTGGGCGAGCTCTAATGGCCCCTGAAAGCTCTGTGAGCAGTTGCTTGTAGAGCTCAACCGCATCTGTACAGAGTCCTGGCTTTTGGCCTTCTTCTGGCTCTCTGCTCTTCTGGCCTTTTAATCCTCTGGCCATCTAGTCGTCTTCTGATCTTGTATACCCTTCACCTCCAGCATCACTGCCTGCCATGTTTTCCAACCTCACCGCCAAGCTGGCGATGCGCAAGATGGGCATCTCCAGCAATGCTCTCAACGTCTCTCTCACAGACGTCGGGCTCGCCCCGGACGCTTCTAGTGGTGGTGGCACCAAGAGCACAAGAACGGCCAATAGTACCACCAGGACTGACGAGGCCGGCCGTGATATGCCTGCAAAGACCTGGCCGCCCGCCTGGATGTCCGTCAAGGCTCTCCCGCTGACCGTGCAGCCGTGGCTGGCACCGCCGCCTGCGCCCACCCCAGTCGCTGCCGCGTGCCCGACGCTAGGCGACGTTGCGCCGCTCGACCGCGACCGCAAGCTGGCTGTGGGTGGCGGTAGGCCCGTCGTCGTCGTCTTTCTCCGCTGTGTTGGATGCGCCTGTGGGTTTCATCCTTGTCACTGCTCCTCCTCCCGCCCCCCGCCCCCCCTTCGCTAACTTTGTAAGTCGCCCAGAAATCATTCCTCGCCCTTCGCACGCTGGCCAACCGCTATCCTGGCCAGCTCACCTGCGTTGCCGTCTCACATTCGTCCGCCGTCGCCACGCACAAGTGGATCGACCTCCTAGGCGGCGCCTGGGATGTGCAGGTGCTAATCGACGAGGACCGCAGCGTGTATGCGGCCTGGGGCCTCGGCCTCGGCTCCGTGTGGTACGTGCTCAATCCCAGCACACAGATCCAATCCTGGCGCGAGACCGGCTGGCTGGGTCAGTCCGTGGCGACCTTCATGGACCAGCGCCGGGGCCTCAACGGAGGAGGTACAGCAGATGCGGCCGCCCGGGCCACCGCCGCCAGGTCGGCGGTCGCTACCAGTCAGCCCATCTCAGGCGAAACCCCTTCTGGCGGCCCAGCCACTATCATGGGAAACAAGTGGCAGCAGTCTGGCGCGTTCGCCGTAGATGGGAGCGGTATCGTCGTCTGGGGCCGCAAGGCCGCGCGGGCTGACGACGTGCTGAACCTGGACGAAGCCGTCGCTGCCCTCCGGCTATGACTGCTTCATTCAGGTGTAAAAAAAGGACACAAGGAGGGCATCGCGGGCGATTGTCTAGTTGCGTGTTCTGTGCGTGTCTTTACTTTGAGTGATTCCCCCATGAGCGTCTTGGTATTTTTATGCAGCTATGCAGTTATGCAATTATTCAGACACTGGCGTTTTTGGAGACACCATAGAAACTCGCTAGCTTTTTCCCACACACAAAAAACCGGCGGCCAACAGATTGGTATTCAGTGAATGTAGCAAACATAGCAAGAGAAGCGCAAATTCCTAATAAGCCCACCCTCCGTGCATAAATGACAGATATAACGGACAAGCCAACGGTCTCGAATGAAACAAAACTCCTGCCAAACAAGACGAGAGAGCCCCGACCATCAACTCGCCAGCCCAGCCCAGCCCAAAGCCACATCTGCTTCGCCTGCCTTTGTTTTCCTGGTTATTAAAATCACAGAAGAAAAAACTTGAAGAAAAAACTCCTGATGTCGTGTCCTTGGCCAAGCCTTCCTCGCGGGGGGACTTGACGCCGATGCTAATGCAGGATTTTCTTTCGCGTCCTTTGCCGTCCCACCTTCCATTGTTTCTCGCTAGTTTCCCCTGGTTTCTCGCCCAATATAAAATAGAAAAAAAAAATACCTGTCTGTTCCCTTGTCCGACTTTTTTTGCTGTTGCTTAGACGCCTTGCCCTGGAAGAAACCGAACAAAACAAACATCCTCCATTACAGCAGCCACTCTCCGGAGACACCAAGCACAAAGCACAAAGCATAAAGCGCGAAATGAAAACGGAATGGCGGTCCATATCCTCCTTTTCTCCCCCCCAAAAAAACACCGACCATGAAACCCACGAGCTGGAACCGGGCCCCCAGGGAATGAGGGAACTCAGCATGTTGGTTCCGCTTGTGAATCGTAGCAGGTATTATGCCTAGGGTATCTAGCCCCAGACACTCGCCTGAACGCCCATCCCAGGTTTGCTGCCGTTGCCCCATACGCTTCCACTGCGGCCACCCCAGCCGGACACACCCATAGGGCCGTCTGCGCCGGCCGCAGATGCGTTAGATGCGATAGCGCCGCCCGAGGTCGGGCCACTCTCGCTGGTACTGGAGCTGCCAAAACCCAGAGGTGAAGCGAGCGGCGTCGTCGCCCGCTTGTTAAGAGCCTGATTGGCTGGCCCCGAAGCTCCGGCTCCTCCTGCCGACGTGCCTGTGGCTGAAGGGCGAGTACCAATCGGAGCCACAGCACTGCCGGAGCCACTCGGACCTGGCTTGCCGTTGATCGGCGAAGCACCAGGCGACGACGAGCTCGTGTGGCTCACCTGCTGCGATGAGGCCGACTGTGCCAGCGTCTGCTGCTCCCCGCCCGTCGAGTTCAGCTGAGGGCTGGCCACGCTGTTGGCACGCGATCGCTGGTTCGCGCCGGCAGACGGAGAGCCAGTCGCCGCGTCCTGTGCGCCTCCTTCCGTGGCTGGGGGGCCACGGCTGTAGTCATAGGCAAGGGGAGAATGGCCGCGCAGAGATGTCGTGGGCCCATGGTGAGCTGCAGGCACGCCTGGCCGAGAAGTGCCGGTCTCATCGACATAGCCACCCGTCTCCGCAAAGGCGCCCTCGCCATACAAAGCGCTTCGTTGGCGGGCAATCAGGTCACGGCGATCAGCTTCGGACATGCTGCCAGGGCTCAGAGTACGATCGGGCTTCCCACCGTACGAAGAAAGCTCAGCGAGAACAGCTGTGATTCAGACAACAGAATGAACGTTAGCAAACTCATTTTCATCAAGGAATGGAAGTTTGGAAGATGACAAGAGAAAATGACGCGACACATCCGATGACTTCCAAATAGCAATGAGAACAGCGCTTTCGACATCTACAAAAAAAGTGGAAGGAGTTGCATTTGACAAAAAAAAACAGTATTCTTTTCTTTGGCACGGCCGTAGCCATCTCTTTTGAAGGCCGAATTTTTGCTCCTTCCCCGGAATCTGTCCCGAGCAGTCTGGTGCTCCCATTTGTGTGCCGTGTGCCATAAAAAAACAGGAAAATGAAGAGGGAACTGAAACGCTATATAGCGGAGGACGGCCTACTTCGATTGTATTGTTGCTCTTGGTGGTAGTTGCGCAGTTCTCGTTCCCGCTGGGCCGCCATCCTTCGCTTGGCCTGAATCATCTGCTCCGCATCGCTGGAGCCGCGTGACGACTGATGCCTCTGGCTGGCATAAAAGTTCTGCAGGTTCGACTGGTGCGCACCGCGTGCGTCACCAAATTCTGCCATGGAATGAGGACGAGGGCCTGAGCCGTGAGCCTGTCGGCCATCTATTGTTGAGAGATCAGGTCAATACGGCAGCCGACGACGAACGCTGAGTCCCATGATAGAGTGGGAACAGGTAGGACAAGTGACCCGTGTTCAGATGCCAAGCGCCCGGGCAATCGTGTTGTGTACTCGCCAAAGCCCGGATGCTTGGTATTAGAATTAGTCGAGGGAAAACCACTTACGTCGGCCAGGCACTCCAAACATTTTGCCGCTTTTCACCAAGTTGTCGATGGCCCTGTCAACTTCTGTAGACGAGCAAAGGTCCCGAATGTTAGCTTAACCATCTTGTTCGAGGAGCAGCCCCCAGCCGTTATGTTACGGCAGTCAAAGGCCCCCCAATATGTGCGCCTCCTCCTGCTAACGTATATATATATATATATATGTGTGTGTGTGTGTGTGGGTGTGGGTTTCCCGTTTGGAATATTGTGGTAACGTACCCTCCAGCTGGTGTGAAAAGGCGGCGGACTCCGGTCCTTGAGAAGGCGGAGGCAGGCCCTGCGTCGGTACGGTGGAGCTCGAGCCTTTGAGTAGTCAGCATTGCGACGCCCAGCCCAGATATAAAGAAGCGTTAAAATGGCGTGACGAACCTGATCGGACTGTCTGGCTGTCGATGTCGAGGTCGTTCCAAGCATTCTGGCCAACGGCAGGCCAAGGCCGCGAGCTCTCGTAGTACGACATCGTTGTTTATCGTCCAAAAAAACAGGCAGTCCAAGGCGGAATGTCGTAGAGCAGGCAAATGGGTCCGTGGCAAGCCAAGGCCTTGACGGATGATATTCAGAATTTGTTATGCAACGGCTCGGTAACTGATGCAAGTCGCGGTATGCCTACAGATCGTCTTCGAGGATGTATCTAAGGCTGTTAAAAACGTGAAACAGGAAGTGCGGCGTAGCACTCGA
>JRUC01000549.1:0-17333 GCA_000806385.1 Leptographium procerum
TGTCGGCGATATGAATGGGACAGAACTACTGCTGAATCTTTCACTGACAGCTCCGCTACCTTGCCTCATGGTTTGGACGCACTCCAAACGAGCTGTTCGAGCCGTACTGGCGGAGTACCGCATACCAGATCGTGAAGCACATTGCCGACCGGCCGGCTATAGCTACGGCAATTGCAAGCCTGTTTGGCATGACGGCGCCGAAGCTAGTTTTGCAGTTGCAGTCTCACGCCATCCCGGATCTTCTGTTTAGGCGAGACCTGGCACCCATCAGCAAGATTGCAGAGCTCCGTGGAGACGGTGACGAGCTGTGGCCCACACTCATCGACAAGGCGAATCTGACGTCGATCCTGGCGTTCTGGGTCCAACTCCCACCAGACGTGGCGACGCTGGACGACCTGATGCAGCCGCTCCAGGGCCTGTCTGCCCGGCTTGGGCCTGCTTCAATCCGCGAGGTGATGGGCGCGGCCGCCATCCCGGTGCTGGCAGAGCTCTTCATCCGGCTGACGTACAGCGTGGAGCGAATTCCGGACCGATTTGAGACGGTAGGTTGGCAGAAGCGGTGTCGCCAAACGGCTTAGCAAATCCTGACTATGTACTCTGCAGATTTCGGACGGAATCGGGTTTGCCCCTATTCTCACGATTGCCCGGCTGTTGAAGAAGGACACCAAGGCGCGGTCGGATGAGGATCTCGTGACCGAATTTTTGTCGCAGCACGTGCTCGGCTTGACGACTCGCTTGTCCGATGTCCGCGCATACGACGGCAAGAGACATTTGTGCCATTGGATCAAGGGCATAGAGGCGTTGGAAATCTTGATCAAGTATCTGCGATCTGCCATACGGACTGCACGTCCTCAGGTACGGGGGAAACAACCCTCCCCCCCCTCAAAAAAAAAAATTCAATCTGTGGCCACACCGTTCTAACTGTTGCGTGTTCTTAGGTGACATCTTTCTTGCTCGATGCCCTCTGCGATGACGAGACTGGATATGCCGCCTGCTGGAAAGCCGGGGTCCGGCGCGTTGCCATCTCGTGCTGGGCAACCCTAGTTCAGCATGTCGGAGACGAGAACGTGCGGATGCTGATAGAGACGACATTTGCGGTGATGCGGAAGAACTGGGACCAGTTTGGAGAGTCGGAAAAGTCGACATGCAAGGGCCTGCTGGCATGGCTGCTAGACAAGCCGGACGGACAAAACCACCGGGAATGCCTGCTGGACAAGATCGACCTGTTGCCGAGGCTGAACATCCCGGAGCTGCAGGACACTGTGGGCAAGAAGCTAGACAGGCTACGCCACCCGCTAGGAGTGATGCAGACGATCGACCTGTTTGCACAGCGCATTATGCACGAGAACCTGGACGTGATCTGGGTGGCGCTGGACGACGCGCGGGATTTCCTCGAGAGCCACCAGGACGCGCTGCAGGCGCCGGCACAGGGAGAGAAGTCGGATTCGGCCGTGGCCGGTTTTGTGCGCGCCTTGTTGGACTGCTCGGCCAAGTATGGCGCATCGGAGCCGGCACTAGCGGCCAAATGCCTGACGTGCATCGGCCTGGTCGGCTGTCTGGACGCCAACCGACTGGGCGCGGCCGGCAAGGAGACGCCGTTCATTGTGATCTGGAACTTTCGGGTCGAGGAGGAGGCACTGGACTTTGTCATGTACATGCTGCAGCACGTGCTCACGCGGGCGTTTCTGTCGGCGACCAACTCGACGAGCCAGGGCCTGATTGCCTACGCCGTGCAGATGCTGCTCTCGCGCAGCGGAATCAGCGCGGCAGTGCAGAGCCGCGGGGCGCAGTCCAGAGCGATGTACGACAAGTGGAAGGCGCTGCCGGAGCTGGTGCAGGTGGTGCTGTCGCCGCTTCTCGTGTCCAAGTACCATATTGCGCCTCCGGGGCCGATGCAGACGAAATACCCCATCTTCCGGGCCGGGCGCACGTACGGAGACTGGCTGCGGCTGCTGGTGGCGGACCTGCTGGCCAAGCCGCAGAACCCGTACGGCGACATCCTGTACGAGTCGCTCTCGCGGGCGGCCAAGGGGCTGGACCTGGCGGTGGCGGAGTTCCTGCTGCCGTACCTGGTCGTGTACGTGGTGACGGGCACGCTCAGCACGGAGCAGGACCGGGAGCAGATAGCGCTGGAGCTGAAGCACATCTCAGAGTACCAGCCGCCGGACGAGGCGCCGTCGGCGGAGCGCGAGCAGGCCAAGCTGTTCTACGACGCCGTGTTCCGGGTGATCGAGTACGCGATGGTGTGGCTCCGCAGCTGCCTGCACTACGAGAAGCCGCAGGGCGTGGCGCACCTGGAGAGATTCCTGGAGGCGTTCCCGCCCGAGGTGCTCTCGCAGCGGGCGATCTACTGCCGAGACTATGCGCGAGCCATGTTCTTTCTGGAGCCGGTGGCCATGGCGGCAGTGGCCGACAGCGACGCGGAGGGGACGGCGCGGCGGAGCAAAGCGGAGTCGGATATGATTGATATCTACGCGCAGATTGACGACCCAGACTGCCTCAGCGGCATCATGAGCAAGGCCGGCAGCCTGGTGGAGATGAACACGCACCGCAAGGCGCTCCTGGAGCAGAAAGCCGGCCGGTGGGAGTCGGCGACGACGTGGTATCTGTCGGACCTCAGTGCGGAGCCGGACAGCATTGACATTCAGGCGCGTGTCCTGACGTGTTTTCTGGAAGCAGGGCATCACGGTGAGTTTTTTTTTCGTTTGTTGTGTACTCCTGCAACTCCACTCTTTTCGCTCTCTCTCTCCCCCTAACACACCCCAGATGCGCTTCTTTCTCGGATAGATAGTATGAGTCTGGCCGAGGCACCAGCCGCCACAGTCAACAAGGTGCTCCCTCTCGCGCTGGAAGCATCGTGGGCGACGTTCCAGTGGCCGAAGCTGGAGGCTCTAGTGCCGATATACAAGGGCGAGGTGTCTGACATTTTCAACGTGGGCATCGCCAGCGCCCTGGGCCACCTGCGGAGACACCAGATGGAGGAGTTTGGCAGCATTCTGGACCGGCTCGTGAACGGGGTGGCCTCGTCGGTGTCGTACTCGACGACGTCGTCACTGCAGGCGTGCCACGAGACGATGCTGAAGGCGCACGTAGTCACGGATCTGCGCATGATCGGGACGGTGGACGGGCAGAGGAAGAGAGAAACGGCAGAGGCAATAAGAACAGAAAAAGCAGCAGAAGCAGCAAAAGCAGCAAAAGCAGCAAAAGCAGCAAAAGCAGCGCACACAGCCCTGAAGACAATCATCCAGCGCCTAGACCTGCTGGAGGACGTCAGCGACAAGCGATACGTGCTGGGACTGCACCGGGCGGCGATGGAGGCGATGCGGCCGGCGTACGGAGACGAGGAGATCTCGTCGCTGTGGCTGCTGAGCGCGCGGCTGGCACGAAAGACGGGCTCCAACGGCGAGTGTCTCAAGGCGATCGCGCACGCGCGACGGCTGAACGACCCGGCAGCAGAAGTAGAGAACGCGCGGCGACAGTGGGCCTGGGGCGGCCAGCACCAGGCGATTGCGGACCTGCGCACGGCCATCAGCCGGGGACTGCAGAGGGGAGGCGATGGCCGCGATGGCCGTACGGACAAGAAGTGGTCGGCGCAGGATGGAGCGCCACTGGCAGCGAGGGCCGGCTTGCTGCTGACGCGGTGGCTGGACGCGAGCGGCGAGACGTCGCGGTCGGCTCTGCGCGACGAGTATCGCGAGCTCGCCAGCAAGTACAGCGAGTGGGAGAAGAGCCACTACTTCCTGGGGCGGCACTACAAGAAGGTGCTGGAGTCGGAGCAGGCGCTAAAGCCGGACGAGCAGAGCGACCTCTTCCTGACGGGCGACATGGCGCGGCTGGAGATCGAAAACTACCTGCGGGCGGCAAAGTACGGCACCAAGTACCTGCACACAACGCTGCCGCGCATCCTGACCGCCTGGCTCGAGCTAGGGTCGCAGGTAGACCGGGCGCCGGACGGCAAGGCCGCCGTGTCCGAGGAGCTGCGGCGGCGGCGCAACGAAGTGCTGACGAGTCTGCACAAGCGGCTGCTGCGTCACGTGCAGCGGCTGCCACCCTTTATCTTTTATACGGCGCTGCCGCAGCTGGTCGCCCGCATCAACCACCCGAATAAGGAGGCATGTCACGTGCTCGACCAGATCATTGTCAAGGTCGTGCTGGCATACCCGCAGCAGGCGCTCTGGAGCGTCTTTGGCGTGCTGACGGCGCGAGGCGGCCGCGGCAACCAGACGAAACGCGCGGCCGAGCGCCTGCTCAAGGCCCTGTGCGTGGCGCCAGGACAGCCGGGGCAGCCGGCCGCGGGCGCCAAGCTGCCGTCGCTGCAGTCGATGCTGCGGCGTGGCGTCAGCCTGGCTGACGAGCTGGTGCAGGTCGGCCGCAAGGGAAACTACCGGGCCAACAGCACGACCAAAGCGGTCAGCCTGAAACGAGACATGAACTTTGGGCAGGCGAACCACTCGTTTCCCTTTGTAGTGCCCATCGCCCGCTGTCTGACGGCCGTGCTGCCAGGGAGGATGGGAGCAGGTGGTTTCGGCAACAGCAACAACAACAACAACAACAACAACAACAACGGCAGCAGCAGCAATAACAACAGCACCACCACCACCAACAGCAACAGCAACACGGTCAGCCTCTCGGCGTTTTCGAGCCACAACGCCTTCGCCGCCGACGTGATCACAATCCAGTCGTTCCAGGACGAGGTGCTGATCCTGGGATCGCTGGCACAGCCGCGAAAGCTGACGATGCGCGGCTCCGACGGACGGCTGTACGACGTGCTGCTCAAGCCCAAAGACGACATGCGGACAGACCAGCGGATCATGGAGGTCAACGCGCTGATCAACCAGGCGCTGCGCAAGGACACGGAGGCGATGCGTCGCCAGCTGTCGATCCGCACTTACGCCGTCACGCCGCTCAACGAGGACTGCGGCATTATCGAGTGGGTGCTGGGGCTCAAGACCGTGCGCGAGATCGTGCGGCCCTACTACGACCTGCGGCGCAGCCAGGTGGTCCCGCGGCCGCCCGATCCGCTCGAGATCGTCAAGATGCTCAATGAGGCCGAGTCGGCCAGCCGCCGCGCCCGCATCTTCACCACCCAGGTGCTGCCCGCCTTCCCGCCCGTGCTGCACGAGTGGTTCATGCGCCGCTTCTCCTATCCGGCTGCCTGGTTTGCCGCCCGTCTGCGCTTCACCCGCTCGGCTGCCGTCATGTCCATGGTCGGTGCCGTCCTGGGCCTCGGCGACCGTCACTGTGAGAACGTCCTGGTCGAGGAGGGCTCCGGCGGCCTCATGCACGTCGACTTCAACTGCCTCTTCGAGAAGGGCCGCATGTTCACCCAGCCCGAGACCGTGCCCTTTCGCCTGACCCAGAACATGCGCGCCGTCATGGGCATCTGCGACCATCGCGGCCCCTTTCGCCGCTCCTGCGAGCTGACCTTGCGCATGCTGCGCGAGCAGGAGGAGACCCTACTGGCCGTCCTCGAGGCCTTTATCCACGATCCCACTCTGGACCTGCAGGTGGACCCGCGACATCACCAGCAGCAAGGAAAGACAGCAGCTGGTGCTGGCGGACGGGCAAAACCCGCGCCCGTCGTGCGTCTGGATCCGCCAAGCGTGGTCAAGAACATCAAGCGGCGCATGAACGGCCTGCTGTTAGAAGAGACCATCCCGCTGGGCGTTGAGGGCCAGGCCTGGGAGCTGATCAAGCAGGCCACCGACGCCCAGAACCTGTCCGCCATGTACATTGGCTGGTCGCCACACTGGTGAGCATTTGCGAGCATTTGCAAGCTTTGCGAGCTTTGCGTGCCTGAGCCTAGTGAGGCGACAGGAATGCGGGCGAGACATTGCAAAACGTGGCCTGCCTCGAATTGGATGGAATGGCCGCCAAAAGGTCGCCTACCCGCAAGTTCCCGTCGACCTGCCTAATTCGGCCGTCTTGTCTCCTTTTCTTGCATCTTCTGGTTCTTTCAATTTTTTTCCTTCTTTTCTTTCTTTTCTTCTATCATGTCTCTCTCGACTTTTAATCACATTCCTCGCATGTTTCCTCGCATGCAGCACTACTGCTGCAATCAGACGAGAGCGGGATTTTTTTTATCGACATTCCAGCCAAAGTTGCTTTCTTTTTTTGGTGCTCTTTCTCTGAGACAGTCCGTTTGACGACGAAAACGTTCTATGGCGTCCACATGGCTGTCTGGGCGTCTCAGTAAGGCGAGACAACGGAATACATATCACGAGGCCGCTTCCCAAAGGGGAAGTGTGGTGGGCAGGGCGGGATAAGGATGGCCAGACACTTTTGAAGTGGACGGATGCTCGGACTCCTTTGAGTACATAGAGAAGAAAAAAAAACACAAGTCTTGAGGACCCAGAACACCACGATGACAGAGAAAAGCAATAGCAACTGAAAACAGAAAGTGTGTATCGACTCGCGAACCAGACCAGGTCCGGAAGGTGCAATTCAGCACATTGCCGCTGGCTGGCTGATTGATTATGTAACTCGCGACATTTTGTATCCTAAGAGTACGAGTACGCGTACTCGTATTCAAAATGTTGAGGCATCCCACAACCTACGGGTAGACGGCCTGTGTCGGCTTCACGGCTGTCCTTCTGGCTTTGTTCTGTTGCCGGGCCACCGACCGCTCCATCATCAGGTTGCGTTTGCCCTTTTTTTTTCCCCTGGCCTCAATCCCCACCCCCGGGCGATGATCTACTACGTCGTAAGCCTCCCTTTGTGATATATTACTACTATGTATAGTCTGAACGGGTAGCGTTCTCGAGTATCGAAGCCAAATCGACGCTTGCCTAGCATGTATTGCTCAGGTGGGCCGTCAGGGACGCTCATCGCGGGAAGCTGGAAGAGTTAAATGAGTTGTGAGGATCGCCCGCCCTGAGGCTGGCCCGTGTCGGCGAGCCCGCTCCATGCTGCGGTCGCCTATTGGCTGCCAGAGAGGGGCTGCGGTTGCAGTCAAGCGAACAAAGGCCACGCGCTGTGGACGCAAGGGAGCTGAGCGGACCAAAGAAAAGAAAGAGCTGGTCAGATGAAAAATCAATATAGCGGATCTAGGCCCCAGCACGCTTTCTTTTTTCCCCTCTGTTTTGGGGTCAGGCAGCTGCGTCTGTGACCATCTTCACGCCTTCGCCTTCACGCCTTCTAGCTTTTCACGCCTTCAAGCTTTCACGCCCTAACGCATACACTTTACAAATACGGAGTACGAGTACGAGTACACCCTATTCACGCTTCTTACCACGGTACTCGACCGTCTGCCTTCGCGTCCTCTTTCCTATTTCTCTCCCGCCCCTCTTTTTAGCTCTCTTCTTCCCGGTATTTGATTTACAGCTTTTCGCCATATTTCTTTTTCCTTTCTCGCAGAGCAGCCTGCATTGTAAATCTTACATACATGGTAGCACAATGGATGATGCCCATTAATTATGCCACATCGTATTAAATTAAGGTCGCCGAATAGGCTGCCAGCTGGCAACAAGTACCGTAAATACAGTAGTAGAGATCCAGTCAGACGCAGTCTTTGGGTGCATGTGTGTTAGTAGTAGCGTATCCCCCCGTCCAACCAGCCGAGCCGTGTCTGGGCAACCTTAAGATGCAGCCTGCATACCGCTACAATATGAGTACGAGTAGATGCCCATATTGAGCACGATACATACTGCTACATATGTATGTATTAAGGTATTTTATTCTGTACTCCGTACATACTCATAGTATGCAAGGACGTTGGTCATGGGGTCCGCTGCAGCGCACGGGCTTCCCCTCATTACCTAGTAAGCACTGTAGATGTGAGCGCCTGCAGCAAAACGCCACAAGACAAGGCACTTTCTAGCCTAGAAGGGCGTCCAAGAAGGGCGAGACCTCAGTGGCCGCAGAGAGACCAAATGAATGGCGGGCGGGGAAAGCAATAAAAAAAAGAAAGGGCGATGGTAATAGTAGAGGAAGGAAACAAGGAGGGAAAATGGCCAACGAGTATCTTACGAAAGCCCGCAGAGCGATTCCCTTCCTGTTCCTGAGTTGGCTCCGCAGCCTTGGTGCTCCCCGCCTATCCTCGGGTGTCTGTTCGCTCCTTCCAGTCTCCACCTCTCGTACCTGACGCTGCTCGCCGTACCTGTGGCAAAGCGGTTGTCTCTTGTTCCTGGATTCTGTCCGAATTTCCTTTGTCTCGCCCTGGCCTCATCGCCCCCATCCCCCGTTTTCTAGCGATACTGCTTTTGGCGTTTCCTTCCGTCGGAGGGTTTTTGGGTGGGTATCACACTCTTTTTTTTTTCTCCTTTTTGCTCTCTTTTTTTGGTTTTTCTCGAGGTACATATCTCATCGCAAATGTAGTGTCTTCATTTCCTTTCCAGCTTTTACCTTCTCCGAGCCAGATCTGGCCAACAGCTCGCTGCGGCGCTCTTGATTGGCTGCTGAACGACAGCAGTGGGGGCCATAGCGAAATCCGACCTCGAAATTTTCAGTTAGACACTGCCTAGTGTACCGCCATTGTCCGGTACTATGAGGTAGATGTGGGTCGCTGAGCGAGGGCCATAAACCGTGCTCTGCTGAATCGAGAAGCATAAGGCGCAGCTAGGAAAAGTAGCCCTGGCCTTAGGCCAATGATTCTTTACTTAGTGTTTTTTAGTCTTTTATTTTTAATCTCACAGGCTTTCTTTTCCAGTGCACGCTGCCACGCCGTCTGCCTGGCCCATGCTGCCTGCCGACCCCTCGTAGCCGATCGACCCTTGCTGGCGCGGCGATCTATGCCCAGACTGTTACAAGCTCGACGAAACATGATGCAGTTGCAAGACAAAGTCGGTGAACACCAGATAATAGTCGAAATGGGCTGTCCCCTACGATACGAAAGCAGCCGTGATTTCATTCACGGAAGGATACGATACGAGTTCGATACGAGTACGATACGAGTACAGATTGCGCTGCCTGCCAACTAATTCTCGTGCAAGCACTTTTAAAAAATCCGGTTCCGATGGGTATCTTACGTTGTGCACATGGTGTCAATTTCTGTCAATTTCTGTCAATTTGTGGCGCCCTGGGACGAGACAGCAAATAAAGCCCAGATTAATGCCAAATAACCAGAGGACCCATCTCCACGTCAACTTGATTTCCCCTCCTCCCTCGTCATCGTGCAGGGGTGAAGTGGGATGCACGTCCCTTCCTGATGTGCCCGGGAACGAAGCGAAAAGTACATCCTTGCAAGCAAGCGCGCGCAGCTATTCCAAATGCACATACATACGAGTAGTATCTCGCCGTGCCGTATCGTAAAAATTACGAGCATACGAATACGTGCACCATCTCATCAGGAATAAAATAATTAAATTTTTAAATTTTTAAATAAAAAACACTAGAAAACCTGTCCCGCTGACTGGATAATAGTGTGCCACACCAGCAAGTTTGTTATTTGCACTAGGGGCGAATTGATGGCATCGATGCACTCGATACCGCCGATGCATGCTACTGACACTATGAGTACAAGTACGACTACTGAGGCCACTGATGCCATCGGCCATAGATACGACCGATGTACTCCGTAGATGATGCGGACACCGCCTTCCATCTCGATGATGGCTCGCTCGCTCGTACTCGCACTCTGACCATGATCTCTCTCATCGGATCGGCCTGGGCAGGCTCGCTTGCTCGTATTGCGGCTACTATGGCCAGTTTCGTCACCAGTCTCACACCATTTTCCCTCCCATCCCTCCTCTTCCTCCCCTTCCTCCCCTTCCTCCGCTGCAGATGTCTGTCAATTTTGTTCTTCATCCCTAGGCCCGCAACGACCAGGCAAGACAAGCAAGACAAAGGACGAAAACGTGACTCTGTGCATGAAACTCGCTAGCCAAGTAAGAGACATGTCTCAGTCTTCCACTGCTGCGATTACGATACTTTCACCGCCAGAAGATAGAACGCACTGGGCACGCAGCTAATCGATGCAACCATTTCCAAGCTAAGGTGTTGAATGCATACCCAGCTGAATCACCAGGCCGAACAAAACCGGCGTGGTTCTCCACTTTTGGATCCCCAGCCCCGCTGCCCAGCACCCTGGTCTAGCCGAATACATCGCTGTTCCGCGCAGCAAGTGCGTGCAGTCTTGCGTGCATGCTGGCCCGTCATGCTTTGTAACTGCGTGCGGCGAGGCACACCATCGAGATACCTGATACTCCTACGGAGTGTGGAGGGGAGCGTCGCACCGGTGCTAGTCAAGGACAAGGGCTTACTACTGTGTAGGTACGAGTACGGAGTACTCCTAGGGTCCTACGACGTAGGCGGTGCTGGTAAGATGACGGATCGGCAACCGCTGGAAGCGTCTCTTGGTCTTTCGCTCAGTCAGACTACGATTCAGATCCAGACACCCCTGTCCTACTACCATGTACCGTCCTGCTTCCGGCACTTATAGACCCAGCCTTGCCTCTCTTCTCCTCAATTCCCTGTCCCTGGTCACTACCATCACATCAAGGAGATCTCTACTTTTAAAAAAGGACTGACATCCCCCGACATCCTTGATAAAGTTCATCCTGTCTGCTCTGCTCGACATCATCACTATTACGAGTACAAAAGTGTCTTAACAGAGCCGCTAATCACAATTCACCATGTTCACATCGAGGGATCGTTTCCTCCGCCGGGCCCGGGGCCTTCGCCGCTCACACATTCCTTGCATCAACGACGACATTCCGCCTGTGCCTCCATTGCCAACCGGCCTGCCAGCCTCCGTCCCGCTGGCCATATCAATGCCGCTGCCACCTACGGCCCAGCCTGCCGATTGTCATCTCTCTCACCAACCTCAGCAACACAATCATCATCACCACTACCAGCAGAGCCACAGCAACCACAGCCAGGAGTTTAGCCGCCATGTGAGCACATGCAGCCACATCTCGCAGGCCTCGTCCTCCTGGTCGTCTGCCAGCTCAACAGCCTCTACTTCTTCCTTTTCTTCGTCGCCCTCTCATGTCTCCGACCACGAGTGGAACCCTCTGCGTATGCATCCGCCTGCTGCGCCGAAGAGCTTCTTCTTTGACGACTTCGGCTTGCCGCAGCCCAGCACCTCTTCTATGCACGGCTTCGACTTTGGCTTTCTGCCCAAGCCGCGCCCAGCTGGCCGCACCATCCGGCTGGTGCTGCCGTCTGAGCGGCCATACAGCGTCGACTTTGAAGACGACGATGAAGCCGATGACGACATGTTTGACGACTGCGAGTTCGCGAGCAGAGACGATGACAATGACAGCATGCAGTTTGCTACCGTGCTCTCCCCGCCGCCACACCATCGCCGCTTGCGCGCGCCGCAGTCCGAGGCCGACCTCCGCCAGCCATCTCGGCCGGAAACGCCCACAGCAGAAGCCACAACCAGTGCGCCTCCATCTCCGGTGCACCTCCGCGTACAATCCTCCGAGACCTCCGATGTCGAGCGCTTCCTGAAGCGCGGCGACTGGAAGCGGCGGGGGATAGTCTTTGGGATTCAGGAGGCATAGGCTTGTCAGCATGCTTCTCCCCATTTTCCTCCCTTATAAAGATTTCATCATACCACCCACTCACTCACTTTGCACTCAAACATTCGACACTCACACCCACTCTCAACACATCTACTCTACTTGTTTCCTTTGTCATGATACCCTCTGTACAATTTTTATTTCATTGGGATATGTATCCCCGAGGTCTGCATACACTATCAGGAGGGAACTGTTCGCTTGGGATTATTGGCTGGTATGGTAGCCTATGGCATTGCTTTCTTTTCTTTTTTTTCTTTTGTCATAAGATCAGCGATGGGAAGGGACTTTAAAGGCGTTATATATCTCAATCTCAAATGGAGAGATGAGAATGCACTGCCAGGATGGCTGCAAATTGGATCTATCTATCTGGTCTATAAGAGAGAAATACAAAGTACACCTAGACGATCACCAATGATAGGTGTCGTCAAAAAATCCTTATCGTTACTAGTCGGATGTGATCCTCCTAGTGTGATGCAAGTCGAAATGAAGTAACGCTATCTCGGCCTATAAGCCGTTATGGAGTATATGTGAAAGAGGAAACAGAAAAAGGGGCCATGGGAAAGTCCCGCATGCGAAGATGGGAAATCAGGAAAAAGGAATCCGAAAAAAGAGAAAAAAAAAAGAAAAAAAAGAAAAAAAAAGAAAAAAAGAAAGCTCTCGTCGATCTAGTCGTACAACTTCCCAAGGAGAGGCACAGAGCCTGAAATGCTGAGCGAACAATCTCCTTTCTCTCTGCACTTTGTTCAAGCTGCTTCCAATCAGCTGCGCACAAACAAGCGGCGCCAGCTGTGAGTCCTGTCGCGATACCGCACATAGCGCACTCGCACCTCTTCATTCTCGTCGTCCCGGTCGCTGATGCGCTCGCCCTCGATCTCGTGCTGGCGGAGAGGGCGGAGGCGCTGGCGCAGGCGCTCACGCTCCATCTCACGTTCCAGCTCAAGCTCTCGCTCGCGCTCCAGCTCCCGTTCGAGCTCCAGCTCCCGTTCGAGCTGCCGCCGGTGACGTGCTGCCTGAATGTGGGCGAGCTCCTCCTTCTGGCGGATGTGCTCGAGCCGTGCGAGCTCGCTCTCCCGGACGGCCTCCCTCTGCAGGTCTATCTTCCGGCGCTGCCACTCTATGTCGCGCTCGTGGTCCACCTGGCACACGGAGCACCGCGGCCGGCGCTCTTTGTGCGTGGTGTAGCGGTGATGGCGGGCATCGGTGTTTCCGCAGGGAACCCACGACGTGTAGCCGCACTCGGCGTCGTGGCCGCACTCGTAATAGAAGTATGAGCGGTAGCACATTGGGCCGAAGTTTGCGGTGAAGCTTTGGTGTACTGTTGTTTGTGGTAATTGTGGCTGTGGTTGTGGTAGTGGCTTGCTTGTCGTGTTTGTCTGGTTTGTCTGGTTTGTCTGGTTTGTCTGGTTTGTCTGGTTTGTCTGGTTTGTCTGGTTTATTTAGTTTATTTGGTTTCTCTTGTCCGATGTTGCTTCGCTTAGATTGTGGTCGGAGCAAGTGAGGTGATGAGAGTCAAGACGATGCATTGGGAACATGGGACATTTATATGCAAAGCCTGCGACGCCATTGTTCAGGCGCTGCCTTCCGGTATCCCACATGAGTTCTGCGCCTGGCTGCCAGCCTTGGGGTCGGAGTACAGGTCGCTTCAGTCTACATAGCCTCACCATGGGTGCTTTCCTTTGTCATGCAGCCGCAGCCGGTCAAAGAAAAGCATTCCCGTGATAACCACAAATCGGCCCCCAAAGATGACGCTCTTCATAGGCTTGGCTGCCTCTTCCCTCCGGGAACGTCCCGCATTTCGCCATCCGACAATTCAGCTGCAGCGCTACTACCATGTTTGCACTCTCCTGTGCAGCTGGCTGGCCTTGTTGCGTTCCAGGTCACACAACCGACATAGTGGGTGAGGCGCAGACTGATGTCTTGCATACATAGTATTACGTCGAACTGCCATTCTGCACATAAACGAAGAGAAAAGTCAAAAAAGTCAGTGCCACAGCCACGACAGAACGGCCGCTAGGCGGTAAGGTTGAGTCCGGGGCAGATTGCGAAACAGCACTAAGCCAATCACAGGATTGAAGAGTTGGGGCGCAAGGCCAGGCTGCATATGCTAGGGCCTATCCACTTGACCGGCCTGTCAATGTAGAAGGGCTGTCCTCGAAATCGCAAGCATATATATATATATATATATACAATAAGAGGCATCCCATACTACATAATTAGAAGAACGCGATGACCTGTCAGCAGAAATCGTGATGATAGGGGAGGGGCGCTGGGATTGAGAGAAAACGGAAGTCACGATCCACGCAAAAGTTGCTCAGTGGAGCACCTTCCGCACGTCTTGACATTTGAATCATTCATCATTCTCTATCGTCTCATGTACATCTCACTTCTCCTCTCACCTTGCTGTCTATTGTGACTATGATTGTGTACGTGATAATCTTTCGGCGTCAGTGCCATGTGTTTATTTTGAAAGTCGTAAATAGAGTGAAACTTTACCGTCAATATTTAGAAGCAACGCCCATCATCTCTTACATTGGGAAGCCCATCGAAAACCGCAAAGGGAGGGTCAACAGAGTCGTTCTCCAACTCGGAGGGCTGGAGACGCATATTTAGCGATGGCATTGAAAAGCGCTACGACTATGAGCATAACGAAGAAGATGCTGAACCAGCCCTCTCTGCTTGCGGTGAGGGCCAGAAGGCAGAAGCGCGGCCAGAGGCCAAAGGTAAGGAGGCCACCCACATAACGAAGTCTACAAATTCGCTACAGGCCTCGGAGTTTTAGAGAAGGTTTCGATGAAGAACCAGCCTGGCTCTGAAAGTGACCACGAGGGCACTACCAGGGATGAAAGGAGCCTGTCGTCCCTTCTTGGGAACATGGTCATCCATGATGCAACTGCCGCCCGCCTCGTCTTCCACATGCGGGACCACAAGATGGCAGCCCTGCCCGATGGCGTGCTCTCAAATGGGGACGTGGTCTGCGTCGAGCAGAACACGCGCGACGTCACACTTTAACGTCAAACTTCCACATCCAGATGGAAGACTGCACTTCCAACTGATCTATGACCCAGGAAACGACGCCTGCCTGGTCAATAAATTCATGCCCTTATGTGGTGTCGCTCACACCCATGGGCAGTAGCGGAGGAGTTTCTGGGCCTTCTATAGTTGCAGACAGGGGGAACAACAGTCACATGGTGGACCCCGGTCTGTGGAAAGGCGCTTTCAAATCTGACCGTGACTTAACCCACCACTTACTTGACTTGCTCATTCTTCGGCGAGAATTCAGCGTGACGATGGCAAAGTCAGCTTTACCGCCCAGTCTGCCTAGTCGTTCAAAGCGCGCGAGGGACAATGAAAGTTAGGAGGAAACACGACTGGACGCTGTGAAACGTACCAAGACGGCGACGGTAGCAAACGGACAATTGCCACTGTGCTCCCCAACGTTCTAGATGAGGCCCTTGGGTCGGAGGAAGAGCAAGCGTCTAAACAAAAAGGAGAAGCTTTGTTCAAGGCCCTAGACAATAGCGGGAAGGAAAAGGAAAATGGAAAGCAGATCGAGAAGGTCTAACTGGGCGAGTCAGTCACCGACCTCACCGCTGCACCTGTTGGGGTCAACCCCATGCTCAGTCTTCATGACGGCCATTTTGCCGTCATCCGGACTGAGCACCCGCCGACAATGCGCACCCCACAAGGACCGCCGGAATGCTCGCTTCTCCGCGTGGCAAGCGTGGCGGAAACTCAGGCTGTCAGTGTTATTTCTGCCAATCACTCCACATTCTCGGAGAGAGTTATCATCGAAACAGTCAAATCAATGGGAACAGATCCCGATGTGGGCGTTTGAAGAAAACCAGTCGCGCGAAATTACAGAAAGCACTGAAGAAGAGGCGATAGAAGATTTGACGACCGGATGCGAGAAGGCTGAAGCGGAGACTGCGGCAGAGCCGGTGGTAGAGCTGGACAGTTCGATCTCCTCCCAGACGGAAAGCTCGTCAGAAACAATAGATGTGGCAGACAGCTCCATCTCTTCTGAGGCTACGATGGCCTCGGGTGAGTTTCCCTTTGAAGATTTTGGCGCGACACAGCTGCCAGACCTAAACTGGTACTTTGGACGTGTGGGAGGCCGAGGCAGCTGATGACTGGCCGCTCTTCGAGCCAACAGCGGAGTAACAAATTCCGAATTCAGCGGTGACGACAGAAACCATTGCATTTACCGCAATAGAAAAACACGCACCAGTAACTCCCAAATCGCCAGCACTGTCACCAAGAGATGGAGGGAGAAGCAACGGCGCAGGAGGCAAGAAGAGAAATCGAGAGGCGGCTGACGGTAACGATGAAAGCGACGAATCATGCGAAGATAAATCGGATATCACGGAATTGCAAGGCATAAGAGAAGCCGGGGAGGACTACAGCAGAGCGCATTTGGGTGGGAACCTACGGAAGACACGACGAACGAAATCTATGAAATCTGAGAGATAAGCGGCCGCTTCCATTTCTAGTGAAGCAGCAAGCATGACAACGGACGGGACACGGTAAGAATCCGGCTGGCACGGACGACAATGTCGACGATGATGACGGGTGCGACGATGGCATAGGTTTGAGGAGCTTCGCGGTTCTCATGGTCTTCATTTTCTTGCCCCATACCCGTTACAAGCACATCACAACGGACACGGCACATACAATGATGCTGCCAGTCACTCTTCCTCGTTTCGAAAGAGCAGAAGCTGCTCAGAGGCGCGAGAGGAGAGTGAGTCAGGGGTGATAAATTGTAAACCTGAGATATGGATTTAGTTTCTAAAAAGGCGCTCTCTGAACTGTGACTTGTTGTCCAACAAACGCCGTGACATATCTGAAACAGCAAAAAAAAAAGGAAATGGTTCTGGGAATCAAAAGGGACAGACATGCGCTCGTGGAAAACAGCCCAAAAAATAGGAATAAGTAGGGAAACAACAGGAAAAAGATTAGTAAACAAACAGGAAAATAGCAAACAGCAGCAAGATAGGAAAACAAGCGGGAATAATGGCGAAATGTCATGGGGCTGTTCAGTCCTCAGACTTTGATTTTGTGCTGCCGGTCAGCTTGTCCCAGGCCTCGCCGACTTTGCCGGTGATCCAGTGCCAGAAGTTCTCAGCAGTCGACTTGGCCTTATCTGCAGTGCTTTGGTCTGCACTGCCGCTGGTGCTGTTGGAAGAGGGGGCACTGTGGTTCGACTGTGTCGGCGGCGGCGGCGTCGTTGTTATTGTCGTCGCCATCGCCGTCGTCGTTGTCGTCTTCGAGGTCAGAGAAGCGGCAGTGGCGGGACCAACAGCAGTGGTGGTGGGATCAGAAGCCGAAGCCGCTGCGGCCACAGCAGCGGACGTGGTTGTGGATGCGGTGGATTTGGTCAGCGTGTACGCTGTGACAGGGTCGGCAGGCTCCTCGACAGCATCTCCGTCGGAGTGCAGGCCAACGGGGGTCAGGGGCAGGCGCAGAGTGCCGTTGTTGGGCTTGGGGGCAAGGCCGACAGAGTCGCAGAGCATGTTGTAGACCTCGATGTTTTCTACTTAGTCAGCAAACTGTTACATAATCCGAAATGTTTGGCAAAAGCTGGAGAAGCTGGAGGAGCTCGGCCGCTCGCTCGCATCCACAAGAAACTCACGGAACACATCCAGCCGGCTGTTGGGGGCGTGGGGAAAGGCGGGCCCGCGGGCGACGAAGATGGCACGCATCAGGGGGTGCTCGTGGTCGTAGCCGTGCAGGCCGCGGGGGTGGTAGACGAGGTTGGCGGCCAGGCCCTCGGCGACGTCGAACTCGTCGCGCTGGACAATGTTCCAGCCGGCCTTGGGGACGAGCCAGAGCGGGGCGATGCGGGGGTTGCGGGAGAAGTGGTAGCAGGGG
>JRUC01000054.1:0-51436 GCA_000806385.1 Leptographium procerum
GGGTTTCCGTGCTCCGCTTCAAAGGGAAAAAAGCCCTCCATAAGCGTTTTCGCCCTAGTGCCGGCCATCTAGATGGCCTGTCAGCATCAACTCGAACTCTTCGCCGCGGCAGTGTGAGATGTTCCATACGATGTACCATCCCTCTTGTCTCTCCCTTTTTGTGTTTCGATACCGTTACTTCAACCTCCTTCAATCGTATTGCGGCAGGCGATAACCCGGGCCGGCTTGGGTGTGAAACGAGAAAGCAAGAAAGGCAAGCACTGCCACTGCAACATTGGGGGACGCTTTCTGGTCATTTGTTTTCCCACATTCCTTCTTCTCTTTCCCCCTTCTGCCCCGCAGTCAGACTTCCGACTGTGGTCGCCGTGCCGGCCGCTTTTCCCTTGATTTGAGATGCAGCTTCACATGCGTTGTGGTATTCCCTAATAAATCTATTTGCGGCCCACGTCGGTTGCGAGGACTTTGCCGCATTGGGAATGCGCGGTTGACCCTCGTAATTGCCCCCTCAACGCTCGGTCAGTACTAGTATGTAGTACATAGTACTTGTCTCGCAAACTCGGCGGTTAGTAGCGTGTGGGAAGGCGAGAAAAGAGGAAGGTGGCCCCTACGGTTTGAATGGCCCGTGGGCCGCGGTTGCCTACTACTATGCACATAGGCCGTTGTACGAGTATGTAAGATATCTTACGGAGTACATACGGGCACATTGTATGCAATTTGTTAGTGGGTCAGCTGGGGGGTAGCAATGCTGCAGGCCCGCATGCACCTCGAGATGATGTCGCAATATTGGCTTCCTTCTATTTGCTCGCAAGACGCGTATTGCGTACGAGTATTTTGAGGCCGATGATCCATGCCCCATCTACGATGTACTATGTATATTGTTCTGCCATGTACGCAGTAAAGCAGCCAGAATCAAAGCTCGGCAGCGTCTCGGAATTGACTGCTTTTTCCGGTGGCTTATGGCTCCCCCCGGTCTGAAAACCACTCGTATACAGCCAATGCTCAGGCAGAGCTGAAGCTAAGAGGGATTGGAAGCACACAGACACCTTGCTATTTGATCTAGTTCTTATTGCCCAAAAAATAAAATCCCACCGTCGTTTGATCTTCGAAACACCCCAACTTCCCTGTGCTAGCCCCTGCAATCGGACCATGGCATCGTTAAACGAGAAAGGCGACGACCGGCGGCGAATAGTAGTACCGCTTTCAAGTACGACGAATGCCACAGTATAGTTGACGAATACTGGAGAATGGCTGCATGTTTATTTGTAAGAGTGTGCGTCTCTCGGGGGCCATATGCAGCTCAAACGTGTGGCCAGCCTCAGCTGAGGCGATAACAGCAACTGGGGAAGTGAGCAGCGCCTCGAGTCCATGCTTTCGGAAGCAACAAGCTGACACGGGTGGAACGGGTGGAAAAGTAAGATCTTAATTCATACATAGGAAAGTAGCATTGTTGCTCTCTCCTTGCTGCTGCAGCAACACTTCCCGGCCTTTTGTGCATTCTAATTGTCCGAATCTTATTGCCTGCCCCTTCCCTAATATGAAACCTTGTTATGCCAACAATTTTGTAGGATTACACGCGATCCAACGCTATGCAGCATAGGCCAAAAAGGGAAATCGAGAAACAGGCCACTTGATGCGCGACGGCAGCTGACAGGAGTGTTCCGCAAAACCCACATAGACAGTGCTGCATGTGCCTGCATAGTATCCAACAAGTTTTGAGCTCCGAATTATATCCAGCCATCCGTCGAGTAAGTAGATTCCCGTCCAAGTGTACGTAGTATCAAGACTCGGCACTTGATGACCGCGAACTGGCCACCTCTGTGAACTTCATCCACATGTGCGAAACGAGCTTACTTTGCACAGACGTCGTTTTTGAAGAACACCGTCAGCCTACTGCACTGTGACGACGTCCGTCAAGTCAAAGCTCGCAGCAGCTTTCATGTTTTAAAATCGGGAATGCATATCTCGTTGTTTCAACTGCCTTGTTCCTCTTTGTCGCTCTTGAGCCTCTTCAGTTGAGGTGGAGACACGATAGGAAAAACATCCGCAACATCCCAAGCGTAAACGTGTTTCTTGCTGCTGCGCTCAACGCTGCTGCTGCTGGCGTCACTAGTCTGGCTGCTCCAATGATCCTGGCTGGCTATGACTCGTTGGCTTGGCGTGCTCGCTGGTCGGGCAGCTGGCGACGATGAATGCGGCAGCAGTGGGGAAGATGGCAGATGTGCAAGTGACGGCCTTGGTGATGATAATGGCAGCGATGGCTGCTCAGATCCATTCCTCTCGTCTGCTACAGCTCTTATGAAAGCCGCCGTCAAAGTGGTCGAGCTTGTCGCTGCCGAACGTTGGCTACTTTTTTCTTCTTCTTCTTCTCCTTCTTCTTCTCCTTCTTCCGATATTATATGAATAGTAGGCGGGCCTGGTAAGAGGTTCGCCACCTGGCTGATTGACCGATCCGTCGATTGGCTCGTCCCAGTTTCTGTCGTTACGGACAATGTAGCCGCTGCCGAGGACTGGCTGGTATCGGCATCGATGGCAATACCCCCCGAGTCTGCATGTTTTAGCTGTGTGGCCCAGTGTGTCCTGTCTTCACCCTCCTCGTCAGCATCTCTTGTTGTCTCCCGCTGGCCGATGTTATCGTCATCCTGGGACTGTTCGTCCCCTTCCGCCTTGGGCTTCCTCAGTGACTCGTCTCTAGCCACGGTCTGCAGATCGTCATATGTGATAGTATCTAGATAGGTGCGATCAAAGTGGAACTTTGTGACAGACGGAAATCGTGGGCTCCAGAAGCGACCGAAGCCTTGGCGGTGAAAGGCGAAGCAGCGAACTTCTACGACGGGAGGCTCGGCAAACAGGTCTGTCGGGCCATCTCGACTGTCGTCCAAGCCTGGCTCCAGTGCAGCTAGGTCGAATGGCACGCCTTGTGTGTCAATGCCATTCTTTTGGGTCGTCGGTGCCACGCGTGGGCGACAATGGGTCAAAAACGTCCTCATCTGGGGAATAGTTAAGGCGACGACGTTCGTAACAACGAACTGAGGGCGAGTCTTTTCGCCTGCAGGTGTACTTCGTTCACTCCGGCGCCCTGTCTTCAAGCATCCCAGGTAAAAGTGTGTCCATCGCAAGCCGGGCAGATCGGGAGGGTACTCCTTGGCCTTGACAGCATCGTAGCGAGCCCCAAGGATGGCAAAGTCTCCCACCTCGCCAAACTGACCGACATATCCTTTCTTTAGTTTGATGGCACAGCAACGCATGTACGGCCAGTCTAGCGGCGCAGAACCTGGCGGCGAGAAATCGAAGTACGAATCGCCATCAGCCTTCAGCACGAGACCCTCATCGTGAGCCGAGATACAGCGGGCAAAGGCCTGTCGCAGTTTCTCCGCCGCCGCCCGGCTGCCAAAGTCGATGACCTCGCGCTGGACGAGTTCCGCATAGCCTGGCCGGCAAACAACAAGCTCTTGCAAGCGGCGGAATCGCTCTGCATGGCAAGTCTGCAGCATTGACTCGCCGTTGATAAGCAGCAAATCGTAGTAAACAACCATGAGATGTTCACCGTCCTTGTCGCTGTGGGCTTATCGTTAGTAAGTGTAAGTTAGTAGCGACCACGGTACATACTTAGTCTGAAAGTCGCAGTAAATCATCGATCCGCTACGTGTGACGTGTTTGCGAACAGCGTCGAACCCAAGAACATGGCCCTCCTGCCACAGTAAGTTTTTGAGCGAGCTGGACGAAACATAACGGAGGCTTACCTTGTCACTGTACGCTAGCATTTCCCCCTCTAGGATGCAGCCCGTCTTGAGGCGGCAGTCGTCCTCGCCAATCCTCAGCGATGCACGGATGCAGCTGTGGAGCCGGATGCGGTCTCGCGTGCTGTCTTTGCCGCTCTTGGAGAACAGCTGCAGGCAGCCGTGCGGACCTTGTCCGAGGTCGACGTGCACCTGCACGTACTCGCCATCCATCTTGCGCTCGCAGCTCATGCGACGCCCCTTGCCCAAAGCTAGACAGTGCTGGATACTGCGCGCCTTGGCCCACGGCTGCCGGCCGACCTTGACGCCAAGACGGGGACAGTAGGAGAAGGCCCGGGGAGCTTCTGGCTGAGCAGCCGAGCAACTGGCAGTGCAAGGATCCATCCCGCTCTGCTGTGCCCACTTTCCTTCCGGTTTCGTCTGGTCGCCCGTATCACCCTGGCGCTGGCCCAAGGACTGCAATGCCGTCACAAAGTCGCTGTGCACGCGCAGACTCAGCGGCAGATCCGGATGGAACGCTCGGAAGACGGCTGTCTGGTCTAGCACGACAGGCCGGTAATCTTTAAGGATGAGGCGCGTCAGCCACTTGGCATCACGAGCGCTTAGGCGGCGGTAGAAGTGGCCGAAAGCATGGTCACGCATTAGCAAGGACCTGCTGAACTCAGCACTAGTAATGGGCTGAGAGGTTGGTGCAGTCACAGCCGTTTTGGCAACATTGGCTTTGCCGGCCTGTCGGATGGCCGGCGAGCTGAATCGGCAGTGTGCTGCAAAGCCATCTAGGGCGGCGTCAATTTCTTCGATAGAGACAAACAGGTCGTCGATTGAGTTGGGCTATTGGTAGGTGGCTTGTCAGGATAAAAAAAGGAAAGAATACTTGCAAGTGCGAAGGAGCTGATGAACAGCGGTCAAACTTACCGTCTGGCGCAGGATGCCCTCGACGCAGTCGGCGAGGTCGACAGCGATGCCGTCATCGGGAGGGCGGGTCCAGCGAGACAGCTCGGCGATCCTAGAGTGGCCCAGGCCTAGAGCCCGGACAATGATGCGCTGGAGGGACCGGGCCTGGACGCCGTAGACGCGGTCAGTGCGCAGATCGGGCAGGAGGGCCGAGAGAAGAGCAGCTGCAGATGTGGCGCTGCTGCCGTGGACAAGTGAATCAATGGCAGAGCGGTGCCGGGCGAACCATTCGCGAATCAGATGGCGAACAGCGTCGGGCTGAGCTCGTCGAACAAGCGGGAGGTCGGCCACCTGCTGGAGGAGGTCGCAGATGTGTGAGAAGGGGAATGGCATGGCCGAGTGAGAGTAACGGCAGAGTAGACGGAGGAGGGGAAGGGCGGGGGACGCGAGAGGGAAGGAGAGGCTGTTATATCCAAGAACGGGACATTGCGAACTTGGAAGGTTGGGGTTGGTTAGCAGAAAGGGGTGGAAGAGAAAGACGAGATAGCAAAAAGAGGGAGATTAGAGTACAGCTCCTATCGAGGAATGGAGGGCGACAAAAATGCATACGCAAGGCATCAGAGTCGCACGAATAAGGAAGGCGCTCTTCTCACAGGCAGCAGTGTAATCGTTTCTGGCCAAAAACGGTCGCATTGTGAAGCTTCGGCGATGGGCTTAATTATTAGACGCGCTTCTAGTGCCTACGTTCTGGCACCGCGCCACGCCATTTTTTAGGGAAGGAGCGCATTGCACGCACAGTATGGCGCCAAACAAATAGAAGTAAGTACGAGCCGACAATAGCAATAAATAGGCACAATGCATAAAGCCTCGCATTTATTAAAAGAATAACAAAAAGGGAACGGTCCAAAAAGAATGGTGCTACGTATGTGCTCGCTGAAACCAAAGCTAATTTGTGCTTGTTAAAAATTCCATTATCTTGCCATCAAAAAGAAAATGTGTCGCCGCCACCCCAATCGTCTCCTGAATAGCTGATCGAATCTGCCCATCCGCCTGTGTCTGCGATGGACATTGTGTCAATGCTGACCGTGTCGAATCCCGCTGCATCCTGCGTGAAATCTACCTGCGTGACCTGCGTGAAGTCCATCTGCCCGGTATCTACCTGCGTGACCTGCGTGAAGTCCATCTGTCCAGCATCTACCTGCGTGACCTGAGTGAAGTCCATCTGCCCAGCATCTACCTGCGTGACCTGAGTGAAGTCCATCTGCCCAGCATCTACCTGCGTGACGTCTACCTGCGTGTACGCTACCTGCCCGACATCTAATTGCGTAACGTCCGCTTGCGTGAAGTCCACCTGTGTAGCATCGCTCTGTGTGGGATCCGGTTGCGTGAGGCCAGGCACAAGAGTCTGGTCAGGTTGGTTTGGCTGCCCCCCTGTACTCAGCCAGTCGAAAAGCCCAGGCTGTTGTTGCTGCTGGTCCGGCGGGCTAGGTGGCTGCCCCGGCTGGCCAGATTGATTCGCTGGATTCAACCAATCGAATAGTCCAGACTGCTGTTGCTGTTGCTGTTGCTGTTGCTGCTGCTGCTGCTGCTGCTGCTGCTGTTGTTGTTGCAATTGCTGTTGCAATTGCTGTTGAAACTGCTGCTGTATCCGTTGCTGCTGTAGCTGCTGCTGCTGCTGTAGTTGTTGCAGCTGCTGTTGCTGCTGTTGCTGTTGTTGCTGCTGTTGTTGCTGCTGTTGTTGCTGCTGTTGCTGCTGTTGATCTGACGTCGTCGTGTTGGCATGGTGGTGTGCATAATGAGCCGTTCCATTCAGTATGTTCAGGACCATCTGGGTGTTTTCACTTGTGGTGGATTCGGCACCTGTAGTTCCGCTGCTGGTTCCGGCAACAGATGACGCCGACATGTGTACTGGCCCGGATGGAAGTACCTGTCCCGGGGGACGCTGGTTTGGCGCCGGATTTGCATACTGTTGGCCAGGCGGCCGTTGCTGCTGTCCCTGAGCCGGACACGCGGCGGCATGGGGCAGCGATCCCGGTGGTGCCGAAAAGCCTTGGCTGAACAGTGGGCGCTGCTGCGACGGATGTTGCTGATACTGCGGACGTGGCTGCTGGCCTGTAACAAAGGCGCCTCCGGGACTCGTCGTCGGAGTACCATGCTGCAGCTTTCCTGGTGCCGTGTGCATTGTATACAGCGGCGGCTTTTGTGCGCCTTGGTGATGCGAAAACTGCTGGGCATGCTGGTGGGCATGGGCTTGCTGCTGAGCCGCGTAATGGGCCTGTTGCTGGGCCGCGTTCTGGGCCTGCTTCTGAGCTGCCTGCTCCTTCTTGTGCCGGTCATAGAAATTAGCGCCAAGTTTTGCACCGGTTGACCCCCCGATGTTTAGGCCCTCTGCCACCAGGGCACCTCCAATACTTAAAGCAGTTTTCTTGACTGCTGGGCTGTTCAGCATCTTCGAGAAGAAACCACTCTCCCTCTTCCCCGACGTGCCTGCCCCTGGTCGGTATCCCATTTGCTGCTGTTGCTGTTGATGTTGCTGTCGAGGGGCCTGCGGTGGCCGGTAAGGCATTCCAGGCTGTGGTGTTCCATGGGCCGGCATGCCATAAGTTGATTGCGGCCTTTGTGCAGGCCGTTCTCCAGCTGGTCCTGCTGCAGCTGTTGTTGTGGCTGGCTGATAGCCCTGTCCTGGCTGGGTCTGGGCAGCATGCGCATACGCTGGGTTGGTACCAGGATTATGGGGATACGTGCTCGGATTATATGCAACAGCTGCTGGCATTGTTTGGCTGTGCACCAGGTGAGGTGACGACGGGTTAGACGCCGCTTGTTGAGCAGGCAATGGAGGTATGGCGGGCTGGCTGAGCCGGTGGGGAAGAGGAGGAGGAAACTGCTGTCTAGGCGGGACTGCCGGCGCTGCAGAAGCATATCCCTGCTGCTGCTGCTGCTGCTGCTGCTGCTGCTGTTGTTGTTGTTGCTGCTGCTGCTGCTGCTGTTGGGTGGCGGAGGGTGTTGACGGTACTGTACCGGTTTGGGGAGGCAGTACGCTTTGGGCTGACAATGACGCTCTGTGCGGAACCTGGATATTCTGTTGCTGAGTATCTTGAAGCGCCTGAGAAGCATTTTGCGGTTGCATCTGTTGGCCCTGCTGGCGAATGCTAGCCATCCGGGTCGGCTTCCGGGCAATTTGGTGTGCTCTCGGTGGAGCCGTTCCAGGCCTGGCAGCTTGGAGAATTGGGGTGTTCTGCTGTGCTGGCAGCTGCTGATCCTGTGTCTGTTGAGGAGAGCCATGGCTCACTTGAGCAGGCAGGTTCTGTGCCTGCTGTTCCTGCTGTGCCTGCTGTGCCGACACGCCGGACAACCCGGCCGCAGAAAGAACCGGTGCGCTCTGTGGCGGCTGGTGGCTTTGGTCTGGAGTGGCGTGTGCAAGGACCTCAGCTTTCTGCGAGCCTAGGGGCGTGTGCCCTGCTTGTGGGCTGGAATATTCTTGCCCAGGACTCTGAGAAGGCACTTCCCATGACTGGGTTGTGGTGTTGAACACGATAGATGCTCTGTTTTCAGCCGGATATGCCGGTTGCTGCGGCTGGCCAACCGAGAGAGCTTGTGCCATTCCCGGGGACTGCGATGTTGTACCCGCCTGGCTTTGTGCAAGCGATGGGACACGGTCCGAAAGCTGTGTGCTGTTGACGACTGCGTCTGCAGTAGCTAGGCTCTGCTGAGACGGCGCGTCTGACGGTAACTGTGCGGCCGTCACCGCAGAGGCTATCTCCTGGGCCGGCTCCGCCGGTGCGGGAGGCTGAAAGCCGGAATTATAAGTTGGTGCAGAAGCGAATAGTTGGGCCGGACCTGGGCCTACACCTGGCATTGTAGCGGCCTCGGCTGCTGGAGGTTGGCTCACGGCAGGAACAGAAATGCTTGCCGGTGGTGTGGCCTTTCGTAGGAGAGCACTTTCCGCAGGCAACAATGTCGTGCTGGCAAAAGCCGCGAAGTGGGGGTTCACAAGAGACGGCGATCTTGGACGCTGCTCCGCCGGACCATTGCTGAATCTCGTAGAAGCTGCATCGCCGGCACCTGCAGGAGCAGGCTGAGGCTGATCCGCCGCTGCGCTCTCCACGGCAACCACAGTCCTTACTGGAGGAGTAGATCGGCCTTGCACAGTGACAGTCACCACAGGCGTGGACGCACGACTTTCTGGGCCAATAGAACCGGTTTCTTGGGGAATCATGACACCAAACGAGGCTGGAGCCTGTGGCGGGGGTAAACTGGTCTTCAAAGGAAGAGGCATGGCTGCACCGGATGCCATGATCCCAAAGGCGGACATTGGTCGCCGAGGTTGGCTGTTCTGGGCCTGAGCTAGGGGCTGTTCTTGGTGCTCTGTGATTGCCGGAGAGTCATGTGCTTCTGCCGATTTCATGACAGGAGTGCAGGAGCTACCCTGCCGCACAAAGCGGAGTGGCTGAGGCATAAGCTCTGGCCCTGCTGGGCCCGAGCCGACATCTGCAGATATTTCGTTCGCGTCTGGGAAAGCCGTCGGCGTCGTGGCGTCAAGTTTTTCCAGCGCTTGGGCCGGCTGCTTATCTTCTGAGCTCCGGGCAGTGTCTTGTTGTGTCTCTTTAGCTAGGGCTGATTCCTGGACGCCGGCCGGCTTGAGAGCAGCTGGGATGTCGGAGAGACTAGTATCAGACTTTGGTGTGGCCGGAGCTGATCCAAGTCTATCCGAAGCAGGCCTCAATACAGATGGCACATTCGCGCGATTTGACAAAAGGGCTTCCGGAGAATAAACAGTCTGCTCTCCTAGTTGCTCATCCTGAGCCAGCGCAGCAGAGACAGCCTTCACGGCTATGTTCGCGGTTGAAGGCGGAGGCGCTTCAGCGGCTATAACTGTGCTCGGGCCAGCAGGGATAGGTTCGGTTGAGACCTCGGCGGGTTCTGAAGGTTGTGCCGGAGGCTTCTGGGGTGGCTGCAATGCCAACGGAACATCTGTGAGTTCCTTCGTTGGGCCTACCAACTGGTATTCCTCATTCAGCAGCTTCTCCCTCCCAACACCTGTCCTTTCGTAGCTCTGGAAAGTGCTCGCATTGCCAACAACAGAAAATCGCTTGGCGGACCCTTCTTCGCTTGAGACCGTGGAAGCACGGAAGGCACGGTAAGGCGAAGTAGGGGAGTCTTGTGTTGGCTGTTGAGTTGGCTGCTGCTGCTGCTGTTGTGCCTGTGCCTGTGCCTGTGCCTGTGCCTGTGAAATTGGGGCCTGTGGAATCGGAGCATGTCTGGCAAACGAGGCACTTACTTGCTGTGCAAGAGGGGTCTCTGGCGGTTCTGTAGGCTCGGGGGCAGATTGGGCGGTTGAGGGAGTGGAAGGAAGTATTGGATCGTGGGGCAGCTCTACGGGCGCCAACTGAGAGGCAGCCGGGTCGGCGCCCGCAAAGTAGCTCTCGCTTCCAGGCAGCTCGACGGGCGGCGGGTTAAACTCTTCCATGCACAGAGCAGTCATGTCGCTTGCCAGCTCCGACACATGGCCTACCGGGTCAGACGCATAGTGCAGGCCGCCCAGAGCCGCTGCGTCTGGCAGCTCGTGTATCTCCACCGCGGCCGCAGACGAGGGGACCGGCGAGGCCACTGCCGTCCCCGACCCCGCCGCTCCGGACGCTCCGGACGCTACACCGCTGAAGACGGAGCTTGGCGTTCCCACATTGCTGACGGAAGAGGTCCCGTGCAGCTCCCCGCTCACACAGGCGCCTGGGCAGTCATCGGGCTTGCTGCTGCTGGCCTCCTCCTCGGAATCGTCGTGTTCTGGGGATATGTCATTGTAGGAGCCCGGGCCGTAGTAGCCAAATAGATCAAACGATGAGCCGAAAAAGTCTCCCCCGCCCAGTGTCGCGGACGCTGCGCTCGACTCTTTGCGCTTCCTTGAGCTACTAGAGCCTGAAGCCGGGGTGCCAGCCGTCAGTGTCTGCCGCCGGACCTGCCTGTCGCTCTCCAGGCGTTCTTCCGGCGTCGGCTCGTAGCTCTGCTGGATGGGGCCAAAGTTGTCGTGGAACTCGGGAAACTCGTCGCCGGGCTTGGGAAAGTGGTACTGCACCGTGCCAGTTGGCTTGTAAAGGAAGAACCAGCGCGCGCCATCGTAGTCCGATTCCCATCCTTCCGGGAGCGAAGCCATCTGTCGCCACGGCGCGACAAAAGTCAGCGACACTCAGTGGAAGTGATACTGCTGTATGTCGTTATTTGACAGGAAGACAAAAAAGCAAGGCGCCGAGCCTGGTAGCGGTGATAATACCGCAGGGGGAAAAGCCGTCAGCCTTGCTCTATTCCCGGGGATCCTTCACTTGTGTGAGCAGTAAGGACGCTTTTTGGTCTTGGCCTACAAAGACAGGCCCTAGCCAAGAAAGAGTAGGGGGCTTCTGCGGAGAGTGCTGGGAGTATGTCGGCAAAGGATCTGTGAAAAGACGGTGGTGCGTCAAGAAAGGGCCAACAGAGCCAAGATTCTCCGTCGTCCAGCATGGAGTGCGAAAATTCACGGCGTCCTGCTGGCAGCAAAGAGCACGGCAGCACGAGTCTGCCTGGTGCTTTGGCCTGCAGTCCCGTTAAACATTTGAGCGAGAACCCCAGGCTTGCGGCGCCTTCTTAGCCTAATAGAGGGTGCGGCTGAGTCCGAATGACCGTTATAGTTTAGTTGCGCCTCCTTGCTCGAGGTGCTTAAACCTTCTCTAGCGAGGCATAACCATTGGATCCGAGACGCACTAGCCAGATATCGGCTTGATCTAATAAAAAGAAGGCATTGCAATTGGTGTTTCCCGCTGGGCCTGCATGCCATGCTGGTGAGCCTGACCCGCCTCGTGGCTAGTCTGATTCTTTATTCCGCATTCCGCGAATGCGACGTCGTGGTCTTTTGTGGTCTCGTCTCGTTTCTTGTGTCAGTTGATGCTGCGAAGAAGCAGGTCAAACTTTCTGGCATCCTGTCGGCTTCCCCACCTACTCTCCTCCGCAAAGATACGGAGGGTTATCTTTGTGTCTTTCGATCCCAGTGGGCCTGCCAGGCTGGGCGAGGCCTAGAACGGATCTGTAAACCGGGCGAGCAAATCAAATGACTGCACAGCCGAGGGGTGCCATTTGCGCTGCAACCTCCTGGGGGGCTTGTCTTTGGGTAGCATTGTTGCCAAAAGAGGTCGATGTTAGAAAAAAAGGAAATGCCCCCACATCCTGGGCGTCTAGCAGAGGGGAAGGCGCGATGCAGCACAACAAACTGAAAAGAGGAAATGCATTAAAATAGCAGTACGAAATACGGAGCCCCACTTCATTTTAAGACACCATCTTCAGAGACTTTTACAAACCAGCAATGAGGCATTTCGTCTCTTGATCTCGTCCAGCTACAAAAATCTAGTATTAAGTCAAACCTAAGTCAAACCCTACTACGAGGAATACAAAGTACTATATAATACTCTGCACATTTCCACTCTTTTCCCCTACACCCCCCTCCCCCTTTCCGGCCAGCTCACCAGCGTCTGTGCTTTTTTATTCTCAAGCAAATGAAATCGTCCAGTCGGCGCCAATGCGCGCGGCAACGTGCCGCACCACCGCAAATGCTGCGCGACCATCCTCTGCCGCAGTGTAGTCCATCGGCGACGTCCACGTTTTGCCCAGCGACTCCACTGTCACCTCCTTGGCAGCTGCCCAAGCCGACGGCGCGCCGACCACGATGACCTTGTCGACGTGCACGTCCTGCATCGCCTTCAGCCACGCACCGGGCTTGATCTTGCTCGTGTCGCGGCCCTCTGCGTCGGCGGACGACAGCGTGACGCCGTCGAGCACAAACTTCTGGTGGATATACTGGCCCTTTTCAAAGTCAAACGAGTCGCCATCGTCGACGTACAGCGAGCCCTCGGCGTAGCCGCCACTCTTGGGCACGCTGACGACGATCGTGTAGTCGTCATACTTCATCAGAGCGCTGGAACGGCGCGGCTGGTCACGGCGCGGCAGGATGTGGCCGCCACGAAGGAGCAGCGGGATCCGGTCGAGAGGCGCCTCCATCGACGTAATGTGCTGCGCCAGCGTGGGCACGACCGTGTAGTCAAAGTAGTCGTAGTACACTTCGCCGTCGGGGATGAAAATGTCAGCCGTCACCTTGCCCTCGTCCACGACGGGCTTCGCCAGCAGGCCAGTAGTACCGACAAAGAACTGGTCGTCGATGCCAAAGCCGCTCTCCACGCTCGGATGCGTGTAGAACAGCGGCTGGAGAATGGGCGCTCCGGAAACGTGCGCCTCGTGGAAGGCTGTGTAAAAGGCTGGCAGCAGGCTGTAGCGCAGGCGCAGGGCCGCGGTGATGATAGAGGTGTACGGCTCGCCAGCCAGGTAGGGCTCACGACGCCGCGCATCAATGTGTGCGTGGCCGCGGAAGAACGGGTAGAAGGCGCCGGCCTGGAACCAGCGAGTTTGCAGGTCCTTGTCCGGGTTGCCGAAGAAGCCTCCCACATCAGCGCCTGCAAAGGGGAACCCGGCAACGCCCTGGCTGAGAATCATCGGGATCGCAGCGGCCAGGTGATCCCACGCAGCCTGGTTGTCACCGGTCCACATCGCGCCCAGCCGCTGCGAGCCGGCGTAGAAGGATCGCGTCAGGACAAAAGGACGGCGCAGCTCGCCCGACTTACGCGACAGAAGGGCCTGGTATGTCGCGTTGTGGAAGGTCATCCCGTTCATGTTGTGCACATCGCGGTGCTCCCAGCCGCCGTGGTGGATGTTGTCCTTGGGCATCGTCGTCTCCGGTCCGTTGAACACTGACGGCTCGTTCATGTCATTCCAAATGAACGTGTTCTCAGACGTGCCTTTGAACTTGTCATACTTGAACAGCGTCTTCCACCACTCGACCGCCTTGGGGTTGAACGCATCAATCCAGTGCGAAGAGCCGGGCCAACACCAACCCTCAAACAGGCCGCCCTCCTTGTTCTTGACGCCGAGCTCCTTGGATTTCAGCTCGGACACTACGGCATAGCCGTCCTCGTTCTTGATGTGCGGGTCGATGATAACCACCAGCTTGCGGCCGTGCTCATCCAGTCGCTGCTCCATCCCCACAGGATCCACAAACTTGTCCTGATCCCAGGTGAAATACTTCTTGCCGTCAGTGTACTCGATATCGAGCCAGATGACGTCATAGGGGATGTTGTGCTTGTCCATCTTGCGGTCGACGTCCTTGACATCATCGTCCGAGTTGTAGTTCCAGCGGCACTGGTGGTAGCCCAACGCTGACTCCTGTGGCATGGCAGTGTAGCCCGTGAGCTCTCCATACTTCTGCAGAACATCCTGCGAAGAGGGGCCCAAGAACACGAACACGTCAAGCAGACCGCTCTCAGACATCCAGTGGGTCTGCGTGGTTGTCCGGGAGCTGACGCCCAGAGCGTTGGGGTTGAGCGACTCTCTCTGCTTGGTTATGTCGACCCACGTCTCTGCAGCGCTAAGCCAAAAGACGCCAACCGTAGAGTCCTGGCGGTGTGCCTGCATGAAGGGAATGGCGCCGTACAGCGTCATCGGGCTGTCGAGGATGTACTCAAACACATCTGAGTTATAGAGACGGTACGGCTCAACGTAGTTGCCTTCGCCGCCGCGGGTTTCCTTGAGCGAGAGCGGACCAGTGTGCGACGGAATCCCAAAAACATGGCCGTATCCTTCAAAGGAAATGTCCAGAGCAACGCTCTCGGGACCACGTGGCTTCGAGTCAGTATTGCCGCCAAACGTCTCCTCCCACCACGTGCTTTCGTCCCCGAACGTGGCGGCACCCTCTTCCTTATCGACCTTTGTTCGCCAGTGCTCCACATTCAGAAGGCCGCCGTTGTTGAGCTTGATGTGCGACGAGCCGTCCCGCTTGAAGTCCACGCCAAAGGGCGAGTACTTGATCTGAGCTTCAAACTGCCCCGACGAGCCGTACTGGATCGTGATTCCCGCGTCACCTTCGTTGCCACCGTCGACAACCTTGGCCTCCTCGTCAAGGTTAAGGCCGCCAACAATAGCCCATTTCTCAGCCTCGTTATACCGCTCCTTGCGCGCGCCGCTGCCATGCCGCAACTCAATGTCCTTGTTCTGCCTCCTCTCCTCGTCGATTGTGACACGAGCCACTCCAGACTGGGTAAAGGAAACGGTCAGGGGCAGCCGCACAGTCTCGCCTTGGTCATTGATGGTTTTCAGTATGACAGCCTGGAATTGGCCGTCCTTGATTGACGCAGTCTCGGGTAGTATATGATACGGTGAGGCTGATGTTGAGCCTGCGGCGACTACGTTGTCTGCATATGCACGGTTGCGCTTGCAAAAGCCCGATTGGTCGCATTTCTTGAAATCATTCTCCTTGACCGCATCTAGGCACTTTGTTAGCTAGGGATGTGGTAAAGAGGCGAAAGCCCATCCCTAGAAGTTGGAGAGATCATCAAGAAACCAAAGACAACAAGCTTGTTATGCTTACATGCTGGAGCTGGCAACAAAGAAAGCGTCGATAGCAGGCCAAGGCATGTCGCCCATGCCTGCCCTGACATTTGTGAACGCATGGTCACGGAGACGACACGCTGGCAATACAAGCACTGCCAGCAGTGTTTGTAGGGCGTCTTCTAGATAATGGGGTGGAAGCAATGTCTAGATAAAACAGTCATATATGTGTGCGTCAACGCGCAAGTGGGAGGAAATTTGTCGCAGACGTCCCTACTTGGAGCATTAGACGTCGAAGTCGGTGGTCAACAAAGAGGAGAGAGGAGAAGCTTAAAGCTGTCCATTTCGCCTAAACTGGAATAGCTCATAACTAGCCTTGCGAGCTTCAACAGGGGAGGCGCCACGATTCGATAGCCACTGTGGCGTCCCCTAACCGCCAAATACGACAGTGCGATAAGATAAACGTTCGCCAGCATACGATTTTCCGTCCTGTTTTAAGGACAGTTGTAGATGCCCGTCCACCCGAATCGTGTGCATTCGCCCTGACGACCTCAGTAGCTGCGTACCCATCTTTCCAGAATTTGTACTGTTTTGCCGTGTACATGGTACCTTTGCAAAGCAATCCGGCCGGATGCTAAGCCCTCTGTTGGTCAACTTGTGTCACTACCTCGATTAGGCGCGCTGTCGGCTTGTATTGTATGAAGCGTCCCGTTTCGTGCCTGACGGTTTTCGTGCCCAATCGAGAAATGGACCCCAACGGCCCAATCAGCTCTCAGAGCACGGCACCAGGGCCGATGAAAGAGCCACTGGACGCACCACAAACCACCACACAGCGTCGCCGGGCACAGCATGTGCCCCACCAGCGGACACTGCAAAATTTGACCCCGCCAATTCTTTCGCTCCTGGTGGCCGTTGTTGTTCTTCTTTTTGCTCTTCTCTACCAACATCACGTCTACACATCGTCTTCTCTAACCTCTACTACCCAATTCATTCTCCCAAACACTCCCACACAACCTAGTGTTGACCAAAAACCACAAAACACAATGGCTACCGAGCAGACGTAAGTTCAATTCGTGCTTGTCTCACCCCCCTTGCTTGCTCTCTACTTGCTTCACCGGCTTTTTGCTGTCACCTATGTAGACTTTGTTGCTTTTCTAGAGATGTCTGAGCTAACAATTGTCTCAGCTTCATTGCCATCAAGCCCGATGGTGTCCAGGTTGGTAGATTTTTACCTGTGCAGCACGTTCTCTTCTAACCACTCTCTTCAGCGTGGCCTCGTTGGTCCCATCATCGGCCGCTTCGAGCAGCGTGGGTACGTTTACAGCTTTCCCGATCCCCTAATGTACATAGCTTCGCATCTGACAATCTCGCAACAGCTACAAGCTCGTGGCCCTAAAGCTCGTCTCCCCCAGCCAGGAGCACCTCGAGACTCACTGTGCGTATCCGCACCTCCGCCAGGAAAAGCTGCGGCGATCGCTTGACTTTTCACTAACTCTACGTTCTCGCCAGACTCCGACCTGAAGGACAAGGCTTTCTTCCCTGGCCTGATCAAGTGTTCGTATTTTCCGTTCCCAATTCATGTCTCTCTTGCCGGCTTCCCTGTCTAACTTTTACTCATCAGACATGGGCAGCGGCCCCATTGTCGCCATGGTCTGGGAGGGCACTGACGCCGTCAAGACCGGCCGTACCCTCCTGGGTGCCACCAACCCCCTGAACTCGCTCCCCGGCACCATCCGCGGCGACTTCGCCATCACCACTGGCCGCAACGTCTGCCACGGCTCCGACAGCGTCGAGAACGCCAAGAAGGAGATTGCTCTGTGGTTCAAGCCTGAGGACCTGAACAGCTACAAGTCTGCTCAGTACGACTGGGTCTACGAGTAAGCGGAACATCACTATTGTTTCGTGTAGTGCCCTCGTGTCTACTTGCAGATAGCTGGTGAGGCGGCTTGTTTAGGCATGCCTCGGCCGCAGCAAGAAAAGGGGAGTGAAATAGAATACAAAATGAAAGAGTGTCCCTCGGGACTTCAATAAGAGAAATAAACCCCTCAGATTTCTAGATGTGCATCCCGCTCCAGCTGCTCTACCTGCTCTTCTTCATTTGCCCTTTGGCGGTCCACGTAATCTTCGCAGCCTAACCAAGACACCAGCAAACCAAGGTGTTGCAGACAAGCTGGCCACGATGCGTACTGGCAGCAGAACTTTAGTGATCGCATACGCCAAGCCGACCTCCACCACAATCTTGTACTTTGCATCCGTGCTCTCCCACCGCTCCAGCACAGCGCCACCACCGGCGCCGCTAGCCCCGTTCGCACCGTCTGCTGCGTCCTGAAAAGTCTCCGTCTGACGACCGTTCTCAACCCCGTCTTCCTCTTCGAAGCCGAACCAGCCCTTCCGCCTGAAATACTTTTCAAATCGTCTGACGCCCTCCGTCACCTGACCGCCGAAGTGGCCCATCATGTAGTCAATTGGCATGTAATTGGTATAGTGGAAAAGCCCAAAGAGACCAAAGAGCGGTACGATGGCCGTGATCTCATGTAGGATCAGGAATGCGATGACATGTGAGACCGGTGCGTCCTGCAGACGGCAGGTGTACCGTCTCATATAGGGAGGCAGTCGAGCCAAGATACGCTCGGCGCGAGAATTTGGACTTGAGTGCTGGCCATTGTCAAGCCCGGAACTGTAGCTGCGAAAGGACGGTCTCCGCCATATTCGCTGCGTTCTGGTCGAGAGCCGGAAACCGGGCAAACGCAATGGTAGGGCAGGCTTCATAAAGTGTATCCGAAATTTGCATTTCATTATGATTGGAGACGACAGAGGGCATTCCCAGATATTCAGGTCAGGGTGCAACATGCATCTCGTAGACCGGATTGCTTTTCGGGGAAGCCTCAAATTTGACGGGTTACATCACGTGATATCGAGAACAATCTCATCGAAGTTCTCAGTGATTGCAGGTAGAGTTCGACCTTGGTTGTCAGCCATGCCTCAAAAGGGCCTTGGGCTTGATTGTTGAACCCACTCCTATTTTCCTGTGCAACAGTAATATGCCTTTTGATCTACAAGCCTGTCTGGGTAAGAGCATCCGACATCGCCTGCGCCACTTCCTAAAACGGCAATTTCCTCACTCAGGGAGTGTCCTCTCTCCTCCCTTCTCACCCCCGCCCACCCCCTCACACGCTCCTTGCTGTTGCTTTCTAAGCCTTCAAGAGAAAACTACCATCATTAATAAAGACCGTCCAAAGCTTCAAGTTGTTTTCAGAGTCAACTCATTCATAGTTTGGGGCTTAATAAATAGGTCACTAACGTTTGTTTTACCTCCTGAACCCTTTCTTCTTTTTCCAAGTCGTCCTTCTCTTATTCATGTGTCTGATCCGTTTTTACTCCATATGAACTCTTTCTCATCTGTTCACAGTCTCTGCTCTTCCTTCTTCTATTTCTCAATCTCCACGTTTACTCATGCCTCCCTTTTCCGACATATCTAACGTTTGTGATCCTCGCTTTTTCAGTCGACATCTACTTTTGCGATTTTCTGAAGTTGTCTTTTTTCTGCTTTGAATTTTGTCAGTCTTTTTTTTAGCAGAAATGTGGTGAGGACAGAATCAGCCGTTTCCCACAGTAAAAAGTCAAAAACCACCGTGAAACACTACCATCAATATACGAGGATAATAATCCATTTGTCCTTTGCTTTCCCCTTTGCACTTTCCGTTGTCCCTCCAGTCCAAAACCTCAGTGCCACTCCTTCAGTCGTTTCCGCACTGGTCAAAATGACGGACTCTCAATTTTCTCAATCCCCTCACACTCCACAAATCCTCACTCCTGAATTCGGCAGTTCGAATGGCTCCGGAGACATATCGGCCGAAGACTATATCAAGACGGTGCCAAATAAGCATCCCGTGTCCAGAGACCGCATCACAGCTGAAAGCGCGGCTGCAAAAGAGCTGGGCACTTTATTTCGAAACACCCAAGACAAGCTGATGGCACTGAAATTGAACATGATCCAACGCAGTCATTCAACTACCACAAAAGCTCAAGTATCAAGTGAAGGAGCTCATGAATATAATCGCCAAGACGGGTCCCTGTTGCCCTTACTACCACTTGTTTTCGACATTCCAGGAGAGGAAAGGACGGGATCAGTGGGCGACGATCCGGTACGGCCACACAACATAGCGAAGCAAAGTGACAACCACAGCGCAAAGGCCGCCAAACAAAACTCAGGCTTCGGGATTTCTAGAACCCTATGGGGATGCTCTCTGCAGACGTTGCTCAGGACAAGCTCAGATATGGGTGACACAACCAGTTCATCTTCCCCTTGGATGCCTGAATCGTATTGCACCCCAAATACGAGCTCTGGAGGTCCTGCATCTGAGATTGGTGGACTGTGCGACGAAGGGCTAAAGTCCTTTCTAACGTAAGTAACAGACAGAGCCAGTTGCGCATCGGCCATATCATCTGAAAGCTAATAACTGTTGCGTAGCCGTGACTTCGAAGATCCATTTACGGCCGACCAAACAGACTTACAACGGTCTCATTTTTGCGATAGGCTGGGGTTCGCCTCTTTTCCACGAGAAAACGTATTTGGCTGTGCAGACACGGAAGTCCGTGTTGTCTACGATTCGGAGTCAAGCGGCTGTACATCACTTTGGGTCTGCGGCGAACGAATGAAGAGCGTGTCGCATAAATGGGCATCTTCGCGTTCATTGCGCCAGTACACAACACGCATGCCTTTCACTGTCGTGGTCAACTCCAGCAATTATGACATTATCGATGCCGCGAGGTATCTGTTTTGCTTGATCCACGCGTCTGGGAGTAGCTACCTCCCTGCAATGATGCGGTCAGACGTGCTCTCTCGAATGGTTGCCATTTCCAATGAACTGAAATGTGAACCCGTCATTTCAAGCTTGGTGCAGCGATTCCTATCGTTTTTTGCAGAGCAGACTTTAGAGTGCCCTAGTGAGTGCGACTTTCACTATGCTATCTACCTTGCCAAGCAGTTCCGTCACGATACGAGTTTCCGAATGGCAACTTGGAGCCTCGCGACAATGTTTCCGCGTCAAAAAGGCAATCCTAGTCTCGCTCTGTGGGCCGACAAGATCACGGAGCCCTTTGTTCACATTGCCATTGTTCCGGTGCTACGTGAGTATCTTGCAGAAACTTTTGATGGGCCGAAAATAATGCGAAGCTAACAGGCTATCATCAGAGGCCATAAATGAAGTCTGCTCACATGCCATGCAAAAAATAATCCCCCGAATCGAGAGTCTCTTGATGGGATACCAATGTGATGCTGGTGAAGAAGAATTGCCGGCCATCCAAACACTTCTGGAGGACAACTTGGCGGGAGCCAGGAGGCGGCTCCGTCGTGGCCTCGTGTCCATAGGTTTGTGGCCACTTAACAAACCGTACTACTTTAGTTTGCGCAGCTTTGTGGACGATATCAAGGATGCTGGAGAACTGGACCTAGATTACGCGGGTTATAGAGTTTCTGGCCCTCTTGCCGAATGTGATATCCTGGCAGAGCTTTACGGTATGTTGGACAATATCGTCAACGACAACGAGTTTTCGGTCTACTGCTTTTAAATTTTTTTTCCCCAAGATGGCGGATGATGGATAATGTTGTGTTCCAGCTTGCTGGAGTTATGGGCTTCGCTGGGAGTGGTTCTTTCTTATTATTTGTTACATTCATGGGGGGCGTATTTCCTTGTTTTCATGCTTACGTGGAGTTTGATTTACACCTGACGCATCGCTTCGTGGGATGGCCGCAAATAGGCACAATGTTGCACCTCATGGGAAACAAGTTACGAAATGGGTGCTAGAGGAAGGCGGTACAAAAAACGGGACATGATGGTGCTCAAAAGGATCGCGAAGAGATGTATAAGGACTAGAGCCGTGGCCTAGAGGGGTCCTGCTAGAAAAGGAGGGATGTCGTGAGATGCTGATAGGGCGTCTAATGTAGTAGCGGGCTAATATAATGGGTTGACGAGGGTGCATTTCACAGTAGTCGTTTCACACAGCGTACCCGATACGCATGTAAGCGCGTTACTATTCACTGTGAGAGCTGTGAATCACTGGGGTCGTTTGTGCACATATAAACGTGTTGAAGATGGCTTGGCCGACTGCCTGTCTTCCCATTTCCCTTTTCGGCCCAGATGTTACGGCAAGCCGTTGTGCAGCGTATCACTCACTCGGGCCTCAGTTCAAAATCACCTTGGCCAGGATATATAAGGGTCCCTTTAAATTTCTTGTGATATACTGTGCCCTCATATTCTTCTTCTGTCTCTCAATCAACAACAATAAAAGTACATACTTGGTAGAGGAGAAGGCACTTCTTTCCGCAGACCCTTAGCGGCGAGGTGCCGGCTTACTTGTCTTTGCTCACAAAACTAGACCAAGCTGGAAGCAAAGCTTCACTGACATATTCCTGTTACGATCACTGTTGCTGCTCGATATACCTGCCTTCCTATCTGCTGGTTCCTGTATCTCAGAACAGAGCGATTTTGAGGTTGCTGTACTGGTGTGTGATCACCTGAGTGGCAGAGCTTCCAGTCTTTTTGTTGCTTGCCGGCCATTTCCTGGACTTCAAACCATCTACTGCAGAAATTCGAGCACTTTAGCTGGCTGGCAAACGATGGCATACCCTTACAACTACCCGACGCAGCCACCCGCAATCTATCGGTATCCGTCCGGCTACGCACCGCCGTCATCGAGTTACGATATCCGGCAGAACCAGATGGCGGCTAGCATGGCATATCCCTACACCTACTCGGCAGCACCGACTGGGCTGCACTATGCTAGCGTGCCTGCAAGCCAGATGCCTGCTCCCCCCCCTTATGCCTATTACCCGCAGCACGTCTCTGGTGGTATGTACGGCTCTATGGCGCCGGCCGGCTCCTCCTACTACCAGCAGCACGGCGGTGAGGGAGTTTTCAACCGCTGGCCAGGTGCCCCCGAAGCGGCGCCGGAGGAAGAGGAGGAGAAGGAAGAAGAGGCAAGGATGGAGGACCGGCCTCACAGACGATCCCATAGGACACACAGGACACATAGGAGCAGACAGGAAAGAGGCCACCGCGCCGGTGCAGACGTGACGGAGCACACGGCTCGCTTCTTTCACAGCCACGCCGGCGTGCCAGGCAGCAACGAATACATCACCCTGAGAAGCATGGCGGACGATGACGACGAAGAGCTGGTGGCTGAGAATGAGAACGCCAATGACGCTGCATACGTCCATGATGGTGGCCAGGCCGCAGACAGCGTCCAATCCCGCCGTTTGGCCGTGGCCACGGCCGGCCGCGAGGAGGTTGCGTACGGAAGCGGAAGCGGCAGCAGCGGGGCGCCGACGACGAGCGAGCTGGTGCGCGAGGTGGTCATCCATCCGGGAGGCCGTGGCCGGGTGGTGATGCACTTTGACAGTGATCCGCCGCGGCTGACCAGCTTTCGGGTGTCGGCACGGCAGATGCGACATGAGGCGCGGGCGTGGCCGCGGGTGTGCCACCGGGGCACCGACGCCTGCGACACAACGGTGGGCGATGAGACGGCCGTCGCGGCCATGTACTGGCTCCTGCGGGTGCTACATGAAGGAGAGGAGGTTGACGTGGGGGCGGAGGTGGGTGATGCCGGCATTGGCGAGCACGAGAGGCGAGAGGGGCAGAGCGGCCGTGCCCTGGCTGCCCGGGCGGCCGTGACGCCCATCCCGCGAGAGCTGCCGGCGCGCGTGCTGGCATACGTGGTCCTGTTTGGGGTGCAGCTGGGCGCGATGGAGCGGCAGCCGGCGACAGAGCAGCAGCAGCAGATCTGGAACGGCCGAGATCAAGAGGCGCCCAGCAGGCTCGAAAGGCCCAGCCGCCTCCGTTCCCAGACAGAGAGCTGGCTATGGGCAATCACGAACCGCCGGCGCGAGCGGCATGTGCTGGACGCCTCAGTGGTGGAAGACTGGCCGTTTCTGCTGTACGCTTCGCGCACGCTGGGCAGCCCGGAGCTTATCCGGCGATGCCTGCAGATGCTGGACGATTTCGGACGAGGACAGGTGGACAGGTCATAGGTCAAAGGTGGCTTGTGCTTTCTGGGCTGTTTTTAATGCACCAGAATTAAATGGGTGAAGACGCTGGTGTGGACGTGGCCAGCAACAAGGGACAGCAGATGTTGAAAGAAGGATTCGCGAGGGAAGATGCTTGCAGGCCTTGTGAGACGGACAACAAAAGATAGGAGTCGTGACTTCACGCACGGGTCGCTCGTCACTCGATAGTGCTACTTGTCTCATGAGAGCACCTGAAGTACAATACGTATCGCAATAAAAGACGTCGAGAACGAATTCGTACGTCCCATTTTTTACTCCCCGGGCACGGGTCACAGTCTGCCATTTGGCGACGAGAATGTAGATCTCAGAAATGAAACAGCCAGCAGACGGTAGAAACTGCTGACAGTGATTAACGAAGGATCCCTCTTACGGTTGTTCTACGAGCGCCCAGCATCAGGTAAAACTACCCCAGAATGGAGCAGAAGTTCCCGAACCGCCGGGTGGCAGCAGTCGCAATGGGATCTGCTGCCGGTGGTGGCGGAGCGCTCGGTTTCTATCTGAGGAGAAAAGAGGAAAGAAGAGAAGAAACGACACGCGAAAAGCGCAGCTTTTGTTTAGTTTTGTGTGTTCCCCGCCAGAGAAGAGCGACCCATAATAGTTCACGTGACACGGAACGCATAAACTTGCCGGAAGTGGAGGAAAGCCGGAGAGACTGGGGAGGACATGACAAGGAGGGAATAATCGGACGCGCGCTGATTGGCCAGCCCCAGATGTCCTTACTTTGGGAGAGCCGAGGACGACCGAGAAAAATAGCCGGGCGGGAGCGATTGGCTTCTGAATGTCATCATTGAAAAATAATACTACTACTACTACTACTTGTTCGCCAACATCGCATTCCGAACGGCAACCAGCACTCGAAGCCGGACTACGCGCACAGATCTGAACGATTGACTCACGATGAACGCTCAACGGGTCGGCGTGATGGCGCTTCGGCGGGGTGAGTTTTCCGCAGTCGGGATTGAATGGATCCTGCAATGCCTGATTGATGAGGCCAATGCTGACGGCGACGATGTGTGTCAAACTACAGCTGCCGCGAAGCCTTCGGTGTTCTCTCCCAATGTTGCCCGTGCCCTGGCACTCCGGTCTGCTATGGCTGTGCAGACAAGGTGAGTTTCTTTGTTGGGGTTCCGTGATACTGGAGCTTGACTCCTGAGGGTTTCTTGTTGCCTTTCGCCCTTCCTTCCCCACACAGCTCTTTTCTCTTTCTTAGTATCCATGGCTGACATTTTTCTACTTCTTCCTTCCCCCCTCTCCAGATCCTTCACTACTGAGAAGCTCACACCTGAGCAGGGCAACGCGCTGCTGGCGTCTCAGCGGCTGCAACGGCCAGTGTCGCCGCACCTAGAGATCTACGACAAGAAGCAGATCTGGTTCGGCGCGTCCATCATGCAGCGCTTCACCGGCATGACCTACGCCGGCCTCTTGTACGGCGGCTCGCTGGCCTACCTGGCCGCGCCGCTGCTGGGCTGGCACCTCGAGTCGCAGAGCCTGGTGGCCTTTGCCGCCGGCGTGCCCTTTGCCGTCAAGGGCGTCGTCAAGTTCGCCCTGGCCTGGCCTTTTGCCTTCCACTTCTTCAACGGCGTGCGCCACCTGGTCTGGGACGCCGCTATTGGCTTCACCAAGCCCGAAATCGCAAAGGGCACCACCGCCATCTGGATCCTCAGCGTCGCCTCCAGCCTGGGTCTGGCTTTCTTGTGGTAGACTGTCTATAAAGGGGTAGAACTCGGATAGGGTAAAAGGGAACTCAAGGAGAGAAGGAAGAGAGAGAGGGGGGGAAAGGACTGACTGGGGAACGGTCGGGGTGTCCTTGGCTGCTTCCAACTTTTTTATGAGGGGTGTTTTGATATACAACCGGGACATACGACCCTGAGAATGGCATGAGCACAAACATTTTTTTGGTCTTTGCTATGCATAGGTCCCGTGAGGATTAACGTAGGAGACTTGGAAGAGACACTGGCTCTCACTAACGATACTGTAGGAGCAAAGATAACGCTGGCTTGAATGCTTCTAACACGAATTACGCAGAGGAACAACCATAGCTACACGGGATCAAAATTATGGTGGCTATTTTACAACAACGCATTTGCCTTGCCTGCGATAATCCGACAGTTTGCTTTGGGGATTCCCATATTGCGCCCAGAACGCCCCAGACTCCGAGAAGAAGAAAAGTTCACAGAGCCGATACCGTGGACCGTCCCAGACCGTCCCGGCCTCGTCCCAGTTTCGTCCCAGTCTCGTCCCACGCCTTTCTTTTATATTTTTACTCTTCATTCCTCTTCTTCCTCGTCCACCTCTCTCACTCGATGTTGCGTGCTTCTAGGATGGCCGCGTTGAGCTGCCGGTCGCCCAGATGCGCGATCCGCCGACCCACGATAGGTCCTAGGAAGTCAATCAGCTCTGCAGTCTCTTCGTCGGTCGACGTTCCGTTGACGACGGCCGCGTTGGTGAGGGAGGCACCCGTCCTCGGTGACTGAGGAGAGGGAGGATGAGCAGCTGACGAGCCGGCCACTCCCGCCGGCGATAGCGTGCGAATGGCCTTGACGATGCCACCGGACACAAGCATCTCAAAGTCGACAGCGGCGGCGGGCCCGCGTTCCTGCAGCGGCTGTAGAACGTGGCTGTCGAGGGCGCGCAGGTTGGGCAGCACGAGGACGCGTACGGCCTCGGGCCCGCCGGCGGCCGCGAGACCGCAGACGGCACCGTACAGCACTGGAGCAGGGCGCGACGGCTCCAGCAGCACCTTGAGGCACGTACGCGTCAGCTTCGGCCGCAGCAGCGCGTTGCTGTGGGCAAACTTGCGGGCTAGCTGGCCGAGCAGGCTGGCGGCGAGCTCGCGCAGTAGGTACGTCTCGCGCACGATACTGTCAGCGCCGGCGATTCCGTGGACGTCGCTGATGCTGTGGATGCCGTTGATGCCGTTAATACCGTTGATGCCGTTGATACTGTTGATGCCACTGATGCCATTAACACTATTGACACCATTCATTCCGTTGATGCCATTGACGTGGCCGTTGCTGTGGCTGTGGCCGTGGCCGAGGCCGCTCCCACCATCAACATCTCCACTGCCACCGCCCACACCGCTGCCGCTGCCGCCGAGCCGGCGGGCAACCAGGCAGGTCAGGACGGGTGCGCACAGCGGGGAGGCGTAGGGGTCGAGGAAGAGGTGCGGGTTGGCGACGAGGGCCGAGGTCAGCTCCATGGTCCGACGCAGCGCAAAGACGTCGTCCATCCGGTGGGTGATCTGGTTGGCGATAAAGTTAACAAAGTAGGGCACCAGCTGGTGGAGGCCCGGGTCGGAGCGGACAGAGTCGAGGGCGGCGTCGCGCAGCCGCAGGACCTCGTCGTCGGGATTGTCGTCGAGCACGGCGGCCTGGATCTTGTCAAAGTAGAGGACAAGCTCGTTGCTTATAATGTGCTTGATGGCGGGCTTGAAGCCGACGTTGTCGTTGCCGGCGAGCGCAGCCAGCGCCGGGTTGGCGCCGGGGCCCTTAGGCACGAGCTCCTGCGAGCGCGCCTCGGCCGTTGTTGGGTTCTGCGGGATGGCCGGCTGCACGCCCTCGATAGCCAGCCAGTGCGCCGTCAGACTGGCGTCGCGCGGCACTCGCGGCAGCGGCGCGTTGACCAGCCGCTCGAACTCGACTTCCTCGTCCTCGACGTAGAACAACGGCTGACCCGGCCCCAGGCTGGCCTCGCCGTACCGCAGCGGCCGAGTCGACTCGTACCCATACAGCGGCTCCACATCCAGCACCCGCAGCGCCAGCGACATATCCTGCACGGTCAGCGTCGTCCGGCTCGACGCCCGCATGAACCGCAGCGCCTCCACAATCACCTGCCCAATCCGGTACTCCACGTCCTGCGACAGGCACCGCAGCGCGTCGTCTGCCAGCTGCGACACCCCCACAGACTCCGCCACATCTCGCACGTTCTCCGGGTTCCACAGCAGCCGCACCTGCGCGTCCTCCTGCTTCGGGGCCGCCATCTCGGGGGTGAGGGCCAAGTGCCTGCTGCTTGCTGTCGTCGATGTCAGATTGTGCTGATCGTCGGCGTCTTCGATGATATCGGGGGGTTTTTGAGCTTATTTTCAAGCAGATATACTTCTTATTGTTCTATCCTCCTCTGTTCGTTGCCACGGATGGCCAGTCGCTGCTCGTCGTGATGTCGATGCAGGCCGTTAGATGCACTCAACTTTGGAAGCCTCGCGTATCAAATCAAGCCGGCGGTAGAGCTCAGCACAGACCATGCGAGCTAGCCTTTTACAGAACAAAGTGTCTAAGAAGATGACTAATAATTCACGTGCAGGTAGTCTCGAACATCATCCAGAAATGCACATCGCATCACAGCATCACGTTGCTTAAATCTGTTATAAATTGTGCCAGATGGTCCGCTCAGTAGGCTGCTAGACTGCCCCCTTGCCCCATTTACTTTCTTTTGTCTTGCCCACAATGTGCAAAAAATCCATTCAAAGACCGAAACAACACAAACGCCATCAAAACCAGCTCCAGCCACCAAAACAAACATCAGCTCAGTTTGATGTTCCCTCGCCACAAACCATAATGTCCAACACTTATAAAACACGCCGTAGGGCTGTAGAATACAAGTAAACAGTGAAGAAAAGCAGCAAGGAAACAAAACACGCTCCCCCACGTCTCCCCTAACCCTTTCTAACTCCGCGACTATCACTCATCCTCAGCCTCAGCCTTAGCCTCAGCCTCAGCCTTGCTCTCCTTCTTTGTGCCTTCGTCCGGGAGAGTCACGGCCGCAGCTTTGCCCTCACTCTCTGCTTTCTCAGAGTCGCCTTTTTTAGCTTCCCAAGTGCCAGAAGCCTCCCGTTCTCCCCCGTCCGCGACCAGACGGTCCACACGGTCCGCACTGCCTTCGTCTGCTTCCAGCTGGACTTCTGCGGCCCGCGTCTTCTCCGTGGACCCGGCTGCGCCTTGGTCAAATAGCTCCCGTGCTCGTCGAGACCCTTCCGCATTCCGGGACAGAAGCTCAAGCACAGACTCCTTATCCTTTTCCGGCAGTGCCTTAATGTCGGCCGCACCAAAGTCACCCCGCAAAAGCCGCGCCTTCAGGATAGTGTCATCGTGCGAAGACAGCAGCCTGGATATCTCACTGGAGTGCTCTGATGCTGAATGCCCGCCGGTGCTGTCGTCGGGCTTCGTAAGCGTGCCGCTCTCTCCATCTAGCTGCATTGGGAGGGGCCCTGTTCGTCGGTCTCCACTAGAGGAGTTGCTCAGCGTGCGTCCGTGGGCGCGGCTCTCGGAAGTCATCGAAGGTGCATGGCTTGGGGAGGACGATGTGGTGTTGCCGCGTCGCAGTGTGGACAGCGACGAATTCTGCTCTTGGGATTGTGATGGGCTGCCGGCAGACTGGGGGCCGATGGGACCAGATGGCCGGAATGACGCCGTAGCAGCATCGGCCGCGGTCAACATCCTCCGGCGCGTGCTGTTTGCCCGCAGCCTGACACGCTCTGGAAGATCTTCCGGGTCATCCACCTGGAATTGCGCCATCATCTTCTGCAGTTTTGTCGGCCGCGGCTTCCGTGTGCTCTTCGACTCTTCGATCGATGGTGGTGGATCAGGCGAAATCGGCACCCGTTTGTGAAGAGCCTGGCGAAAGAAGTTGGTCTCATGGGTTAGCAGTATTTCTGCCCCCTCAATCTTCCGGAGATAGTACCGCAGAATATCCACGTCAATCTCTGCCTCTCGAGCTGGATCTAGATACGGCTCAATCTTGTCGTGGAACTCCATGGCGCCCTGGATGATGTCGTCGAGAATTTGCTCCTCCTCCGGCTGGAACGGAAGGTTGGGGATCTCGTTAAAGAGACTGATCAGTGAAGCCAGATCCGGTCGAGCTGCATCGCGAGGGATTTTGAGACGCCAGTCGCAAATTGGACATGTGTACTTGTCGTCTTCCTTGACTTTGCCCCGCGCTATCTTGAGACACTTGCCGTGGTACCTATGTTTGTTAGACCCAACTCGGAGGTGTCACACGATAACGGGCAAGACTTACCATTCGTGGCACACCTCACACTCGATCATCATGCCCGCTTCAACTCGGCGACAGATGCAATACACTGTCCGGTTTCGCGCATGTTTCTTTTGCTGCGACGCCGAGTCCGGGCTTGGCTCTCGCGACGCGGGCTCTGTGGGCGTGCGAGGTTTGTCACTGACCGTGTCAAAACAGTAGTTGTTGCGGTCGAGTACATACTCCAAGTGCGACTTGAAGATGTAGAGAGGCGCATTTGTCTTGCCAAAGACTCTCTTTCCTTTGCGGATCCAGTCTTCGTTGCGCTTCTGCTCCTTCTCCAAGTCCAGAGTCCCCCCAGGCTTAGCCTGTAGCTCCTCAATCTTGGTCATCAGATTCACAACCTCGGAATACCGCGGCCGGTTTCGGTACTCTGAGTCGTGCGATCGTGTGTTCAGATCTGTGATTTGCCGCTGTGCATCCCGGAGCTTGTGGAGCATTTGGTCGATTGCCGCGTTCGTCGCATGGGACACCGGTAGAGAGCCGCTAGTTGCTTGCTTTGACAGAGCTTCCAGTTGCACGTAGTGCACCGATTCCGCGTTCAGAAGTTCTTTGGCTGTCTTCTCCCACTGCTTTCCTGCGCCAGCGCGCTCTTCAAAGTAGACCATGTGGTCATTGTACGGTGGTATCTCAAGCCGCTGTCCTTCTTCGACAAGCTTCGTGACTTCTTCCAATGTCATGTAAATAGCACGACTTGTCTCCGCCTTCTGCGTCCATTTCAGCTCATCGAGGAGCCTTGCCAATCTCTCAACTTCCGGAAGATCCACATTGAAGCTATGGCCCTCATCTAGCAGCTTTTCGATCGTGTCAACAGTCTGGGTCGAGGCATGCGCCAGCGCTCGCCGTGCGTCTTCTTGGAAGATTTTGATGGCATCTGCTCGCTGTTGGAGGAGCAAGATTTCAGGGCAGTCAAATCCGATCTGGGATGCTTCGCTGAGCAAGCGGTAAATGTTCGAGATATTGCGCGAATCCCGTTCCTTGTCATCCAGCTCCGCACTGCAGCCGCTAATCGATTTGCGGGAGCCGCCTGGCCAGGCCTTCTCGTTCTTTCGGCGATTCTGCTGTTTGCGCACTATGTACGTGGTAGCTTCCTCAACCCACTTGTTGCACCTGTCGACAAATTCTCGCAGCATCGGCAGTGAAACAAGGCCGTATGGAATGCGTTCTCCTTCATTGAGCAACGCCCGAAGAGATTTCAGCGACGGTGTTGCATCTTCGTCCAATAGTTTTTCGTACTTGCCCTCCCAGGCCTGAGGCTGGTGGGCTTTCTCAGATACCTTTTTGTATACAGCTGACAACTCGTCCAGAGATTTTCGATAGGTTAGTATATGGGCCTCGCCGAGAAACCGACTGGTCTCTCGCACCTGGCAACAATGATGGAACCCGGCATGTTGCAAGCAAAGAACTTTACCCGTCTTCACACACTTGAACCGAGATAGGTATGTAAAGGCCTTGCAGTATGAGCACTGGTACTCCTCTTCGGAAACCTTGGCATCATCCAGCAGAAACTCTAGCGGGCAGTTCAATGCATACGAACCCGCCGAGTCGCCATTCTCTTTCTCAGACAGAGGGCAACGGTGAGATGCCTCCAAATGCCTGGACATGAAAATGGCCCGGTAAGAAGCCTCTCGATTGTACAGTCGCTCAAAAGCGGGTGCCAGCCATTTCGCAGTCTGGATTGTCAATGGGCCAGAACTGGCACTCGTGACCTCCTCGGCAGCAGTCCAGAGGAGCTCGTCGTGAGAGAAACACGGCTGGCGTCGAAACTGCTGCAGCCTTTCTACACCGGAAAGGCCAAACGGTTCCCAATCACTCGGAGCAAAATTGACAGCCTCGTTGAAATTAAAGCCGTGGTTGAACCCTGCGTGGTACGCTTGTGGGAAGGTGACGACAAACTGACCTGCACGCTGATCTATCGCATAGACACGGACGCCCGCCTTTTTCAACTTCTCCGGAGGAAGCAGCGTGACGAGTTGAAACAGCAGGTCAGGCTGGGTCTCGAAAAGGTCGGGCACAGCCTCCTTCATGGCAGCCTCAAACTTCTCGGCATCTTCGCCAGGGATGCCATACCACGTTTTGGTTGCTCCGAAATGTTGATAGTTGGCTGAATAAGCGTAGTGGTCCTCGTTGTGCCAGCAAAAGGTTGAGAAAATCATGCCAACGTAAACCCAAGGAACAGTCATGCCTGAGATATCTGTCTTTATATATCGGAAAAGGCTTTCGGGATGTAGAGGGAGGAGGTTGAGGTTCCAGGGGTCTGTCGAATAGGGGTCGTCAGGGTTCTTTTCGATAGTCGGAAAGCCGGAGCCGTGAGTGGTGCAATGAATATCAGCGCCGTATTCCACCTCCACAGTTTCGTCGATGCTAGACACCAGACGCCAAAATTCTTGCTCGACATCATCTTCCGTTACTGGACGATGGCAATTGTTTACTGAGTCGTAAGGCATGTTCTTCTGGAAGTAGTTTTGCTTGAACTCTGAAGCTTTTTCCTGAAATTGCTTCAGCGAATAGATGCCGCCATCCTCAAAGCCAAATTGGCCGTCGCCGACAAGGCACCTCGGGCAGTTCCATTCCGATTCAGGTTTCGTCAGTATTGGCGGGTCCAGACATTTGCCGTGATAGGCATGGTCGCACGACTCGCAAAGAATTAGGAACCCGGCTTCATCTCCCTTGGCGCATTGCTCGCAGGACTGTAGACGGGTATCAGGTTAGCCACTAGCCTTTCCACGAGCCTAATTCGCCGTTATATCATTCGTCGCCGGAGAACACTCACCTCTCGCGGATCGCTTTTGTCATCCCTGGGCACTCGCGGTTGAGGAGGGCGGAGCAGCGACATGTGAGAACCAGCAACTCTCGGAACAGTTTCTGGAGAGTAGGTCATCAGCGTTTAAACAGCATACATAGGAAAGGTATGGGAACATCAAACGGCAAATTACCTTTTTTGAGCCGCTTGCTCCGCCGACCATTGCCGTCGTCGTCTTCTTCGCCAGCCTCTTCCTTCCCAGACGAGGCCGGAGTACCGTTGCTGAGCTGTCGCTTGAGCGGATGTGTTGGTGCGAGGCGCGGATCGGCCGGGGTTTTTGTGGGGGTAAATGGGCTGCCGTTTCGGCTGGCCGCATTCACAGACGTGAAGCCGCCTGTTGTTGAAGCTGGAGGAGTGCTCTCTGTAGTTGCCGGAGTATCGCAGTCGCTTCCGCCCGCATTTCTAGATATCGACGCTTGCAACGCATCGCTTGCTTGGCGTACGGGTGAGTCGCCGCGCGCACTCGATGGCGTGTTGACGTTGGACCGCTTCATGGGACTTGCTGCCCCAGGGCTTGGAACAAAAGGCCCGCCGTTCTCCATCTCCAGTTGCTGGTGCACGCCAGGTTTGGCCACGCGGAGGTAATCTTCGTAGGGGCAGAGCCATTTCTGATATGAGTTTTTCAACGAGGTCGAAAGAGACGACATGATCTTGCCACTGTAGCCGAGATCGCGCCCAATTTCGGCCCATTTTTTGAGCTTGCAGACCATTTCAAAGCCGCCTCGGGAATCAACTGCCTTCTTGAGCTGGTAAAGATCCAGGGGCTTCTTATCGACATACGGCAGGCGAGTCAGGTTGTTACCCATGTTCTTGTGATATTTGAAGAGTCCCTCAAGGTAGCTGAGGTTCATGCGCGTGCCTGTACGTTCAGATATGTGAGTAGGCAGTCAAAGACATGTCACTGTTAGGTGGTGGATGGACTTACTGCCTTCAACACAGTTCAATTCTTGCTTGCGTGTCTGGAAATGAAATCTCTGGAGAGCAATGTCAATAACAGGCCGCCACGGGTGCGGATGTGTCCGTGCTTCCTTCTAGCCGACAGAGGTGGATTCCCACAAACCTGTGTATCAATGGCAAATGGCGGATTCCAACAATCTGGCGGGATGATCTTGCATAACCCATAGCTGCTCGCTTCGGGGGCAATCTTCCGCATATACTCCATTGGATCCTTCCATTCCTCTTCAGTCGGTCGATAGGTCGGTGCCTCTTCGAGCTCGTGGGGTCTGTTTTTCCTCTTGCTCGTTTCTCGGCTAGCCGTCGGCTGCCCGCGGCGCTCAACCGAGTTCAAATCCAGTGCAGTGCTCACCATGGCGCTGAGGGGTGGCGGCGGAGTGGGGGCGTTTGTCGAATTGCCGTGGCATACGTTTGTGCCGCTGGCTTTGGTCTTGCCGGGCCCGGACAGGTTGCCCGAGTGCCCTGCGGCAGCCCCAGCTGAGGGAGAGGCCCGAGAGCTTCCGGATGCCAAGGAAGCTGTGCCCGAAGCCCCTCTTGCCGAGCCTTTCCCTGCGCTTCTATTTCCTCCCACAGCCGCGGACTTGGCCGCTGGTGCGGCGCGGTCACCTGCAGAGCCCGCGCTGCCTCCATTGTTGTTGCTGCTGCTTCTTCCACCGCCGCCGTTGCCCGTGGCAGAAGAGCCGGTGCCGGGCATCGCAGGAACGATCGCCATCATGGTTGCGACTGGCGAATGAGTTTAGCGTGTCTAGTCCAGACGTGACGAGGGAATGACTCTCGGTAAGACGGCTTTGAGAACTGCTGGTATTGCCTTACGGCGTCATCCGAGGGAATCGCCGTCGAGGGTATACATTTGATGGTGAACGAAAACGCGGTCGAAGGCCAGTATGTGGAAGATTGATGGTGGCAGAAATCGACGCTCGATATCGACGGCTTGTGAGGGGTTCCCAAAGCTCGCTGTGCGCCTGGACGACCAGGAAGGGAATTGGATCGATCCAGAGAGGGTCGAGGCGAAGAGAGAGTTGGGGGCGGGTTGAAACGCGAACTGGCTCGCAGTCAAAATGTCGCCCGGCTGAGAGTGGGCTTCCAAAAATATGCACAAGCGAGAGGCTGCTGGTAGGAGGGAGCGAATTGCTTGGAAGAAAGCCAGGTGCCAAAAAAACAAGAGGCTGCGAACAGAAGCAGGTGTTAGGAAGAGAGTGATTGTGCCGAACCGCGGTTACGAGGTGAGATGTACTTATAAGGAGGGCGAGTGTGGTGTAGTAGGTGACATTCCAAGGGAAATAATAAACCCAGTAATGATGCTAAGGTAAGGTAAGAGGTGGGAGGGAGAGGAGAGAACGAGCGAGCGGCAGAGCTCGTAAAAAGCGTGAGAGACCGAAGGAGTGAGTGTGTGTAAAAAAAATAAGGGAAGGAGTTAAAAAGGTGGTGGAGAGGGAGAGACGAAAGATGCCGGGATAAACTCATACACCATACACTGGGTTGGCGTGAGTGGGCGGGACGAATATGGAAAGAGCGGGTTGCGGCCATTGGCACGGGGCAGCGAGGCAAGAAAGGCTGTCGACAGGCTTAGAGTGGCAGACAGTTACAGGCCAGTACCGGCACGCTAACAGAGCGCCATACAGAAATGTATACAAGTTAGATGCACAGGTACATTGCTGCGATACGATGCAAAATACTGACTTACATTAGGCATGAGCATTTCATAGTGGGTCACTAGATCATTCTGCGTCGCAGAGCGGCGAATGGCAAACAGCGCCAACAAATGCCCCTAGTGTCTGGGTAAGATACTCATTGTTACCGAACCAAAGTATATGGTGCGTACGAGTACTCTGTAAAGCTCTTTCTCTTGCCTACGAAATTTTGTACAGGTAAGCCCCCCCTAATACGTTTTGGAGAGGGGGGAACGAAATGCGATGCGCGAGAAGCTAGGGATGAAGGCTGAAATGGCGGCCGTGTGGTATTAATTTACCTTCTGTATGTACTCCGTACTCCGTAGCTTATTTGTACTCGTAGTTCCTGCCCTCTGAGATTTTATGTAGTCAGCACTGACAGGAACAAAGTGTGGAAACCCTAGGCGAGACATATGAGACGGTCGCGCCTAGCTGCCTTGTGGAAGTCACTGCATGTATCTGGCCAAATGCGCTGCAAAAGGCTGCAGCATGCAGCAGGCGTATGCTAGAATTTCTTTTCCTGCAACACTATTGGGAGGCAGGCTGGCAAGACGAGTTCGGCCTCTTACAGGAACTGCTGCAAAGTGAAAATGGACATAAAAAGGCAAGGGAAGGTCTTTTCGAGGACGCCGAGTTTTTACGCGGCCAACAGGACCATGCTCGGCTGCCTGTCAGATAGCGAGAGCTGGCCGAGGATAGAACACGCCTCCATCATGAGCCAGTCTCTCGATCAGAGAGCGAAGGAGGACGCGCTAGTCCGTCTATTTGCCAACAAAAGTATCTTATTATATTGTCCCAAAGTGGAGTCGCCACCATCTACGGCTTAGCCGGGTTTTTTTTTTCGACGACGTTGCGGTAAAAAAGGGCTAGAAGGAAAGAGAAACAAAGGCGACCACCACAAGCTCTATCTTGTGTGTGATACGCCTTCTGGCTTTGTACGCCTGTCTTTATAGGGCCGCCCGCTGGCACGGGTCTTTGTCCTTCCCTTGCGTTGCCATCAATATGCACAACGGCAATGCGGACCACATATGCACACGACCATGACCATAGCCAGTCAGACATCTTGCATGCGAATTATATCGGACAGAACTCTGCACACAGTGCGCTCAGTCACTGCTGCTGTTATTTTACGAGTACTCGTACTCGTACGATAACGTTGTTTGCAATTATCTTGTCGGGGTAGTAGGATGCGCATTATGCGAGCCTAGAACACGGATAAACAAAATGCCAGAAAGTCGGGGAATCTAGAGTGAGCTTACTGTATATTACGAGTAACCCCAGCGCGCTTTTCAGGCCCCATCTGCCATTGTGTGACTTTAGTAATAGCGGTCGGTGGATACAACGCCTTGCCCTGTCCAGGCCCGGCTCAATCTGATCTGGATAGATAGTGGAGACTATGTAACCAGTCTCTTAGCCAATTACAACAAGAGATTTGTGGGTTGAACGACGTCCGTAGCAGCTTCGTATTTATACCAAAAGTGACGAGCCGCCCTATTATTCGTTGCTCTCCAGCACAATTACCTCTGGCGCACCGCCTCTATTTGCCCTTTTTGCTGCTTTTGCATCCGCCGCCTTCACGGCTTTATTCGTCCGTTTTGTCGGATTTCGCCTTGCGGCTACCGCTGACTTTGGCGATATCTCTGCGTCGGCAGTCACGGGCCTGTCCGTTTTATCCGTTTTGTCTGTTTTGTCTGTTCTTTTTGCTGCCTTTTCCAGCCGCCGTTTCGCCTTGACAAGCTTGTCCACCTCTTGAGGGGCCCGCATACGCAGCGTCAGCTCCTTCATCATGTCGCCCCATACGACACCCCCGCCGCACTCTGGGCACTTCCCTCGCACAGGGACAAGAATGCCATCCTTTTTGGCGTAGGCGTCGCCTAGGAGGACATGTTGGCTCCAGCAACGCAGGTGGCCCACCGCCTCGCATGCTGCGTTCGGGCACACTGCATAAAGGCCCTGCCCCGGGGGCATGCGCTCGTTGCATACGGCACAGCTGCCCTCCCGCTCAAATGTGAAAATGTCGCGTGCCTTGTCGACGTAGTCCCGCAGTGGCGCGTAGTCCAGGGGCAGCGCGTGGATCCCCCAAGGTGCCTCGCCAGCAGCAGGCGGTAGAGGCGCCGCGCCAGCCTCTAGCATTACCGTGCTGTCAGCAGTGTCGCTATGACCTGCTGCAGGCCGTGAAAGACGATGTGTGCCTGCCGGCCCAAAGTCCGTGACCAGTTCAAAGGTGTCGGGCATGGGATCGCTGGCCGTCGCACACCATTTCTGCCATGTCAAGTGCACTTCGGGGACGAACACGTGGAGCCGCAGAGGCCAGCGGGAAAAGCTAGGCACACGAAGGAGCAGATGCAGGTTGGCGAGGATCGACTGCATGCTCTGGCTCGGCTTTCGCGGGTGGCCGTTCTTCTTTGTCTGCCTCGACACGGTCAGGCGCGACTCGGAAGGAATATGAAGAGAGAGATGGGGGTTCGTAAGCGCCCATCTGTAGCATCGTCAGCACGAGGACAGAAATAACACCAGAAAAAGGTAGAAACGCACTCAAATTTCAGGGCTGCGACTGCCCCCGGAAAGCCCGACACCAGGCCGACCATTTCCCATGGCCGCAGGCTCGCTCGCGATGTCCGGGCTGCACCGCCGCGAATCTCCCCGTTGTGCTGCTTCAGCCGGCGCGGCGGGTCTGTTGTGGACCCGATGTAGAGCGATGCATGGCGCATCGTCGATCGAAGAATGTAAACGGTGTACAAGGCCGGGATAGGCCGCGAAGAGACAGTCATGGTGGTGGCGCGGTCAATGCCATCTGCTTTGCCATTCGCGCCGCCCGTTGCGTCATCTACCGAGAATCATGCGCCTTTTCCGAGAAATTTCACAAGAAATAAAGCATTGGCACAGCCGTGCCTCCATAAAAGACAATTTCAAGGTTGCTGTGAAGGCCGTCAAAGAGTGCAGGTAGTTGGCGTTGTTTACGAGGGGCTGTTGCTGGTTATCTGTTATCGACAAGATTGTGTGGCTCAGACAATATCAAACTGTGGCTTGCCGATTCAGCCCGTGCACTCGACAGCTGCATACATCACAACCCTGATCTCTAGTAGTAAGAAGTACTTCGCTCTTCACAGGGCTATCAAAACGATCTTGTCTTGGGTATAAATTGACTCGCTTTATGAGACCAAAAAGACTAAATTTATAGCACAAGAGGGGCAGTGACATAGGTCAGATCCGCACCATATCACAACAGCCCCTGCTTCTGTAAATCATAGTAAACTTTCGCGGGCATGACATGTCCATCCGCATCCTCCATCTGGACGACAGAGCTATCGTCAATCTTGGTTTTCTTCTTCTCCTTTTCAAGCTTTTCCCAAAGCCGCATGGCCTCCTCAATGCTCGTGATGTCCCTGAATAAGGTCGGGTTGGAGATACCCAGACAACGCAAGCCGTGGATATGCCGGCTCTCGTTGAAGTGTTTCTCAAATGCGCGGCGGCCTGTAAAAAGTAAGCAATTACTGTTCAACAAGCAAGGGGAAAAAATTTACGATATAACTCACCCATATATGTAAAGTGCCCGCAAATCTCACAGTCGAACTCTACGCCCAGGCCGTGCAGCCTGTACAGCCAGAAGGGGATTGGCTTTCCATCCCATGCCAATGGTAGTTTCTGCACGGAAAACGTTTAGTCATGAAAAAGAATAAAAAAGAATGATGCAAATCAGATAAAACAAGTAAACGGGATGGTAAATGAGAGGGGGGGCATACCAAAGGGTTATACAGCTTGTCGTCACCATCTTCCTCCTCGTTGCCGTCCAGCTCCATTTCCTGCGGCAGCTGTGTTGTCATGCTATACAGGTTTTCGAGCTCTTGCTGCCGCTCACGCTCCGTCATGCCCTGCCGCCGCTCAACGTTGACGCGCGAGTCCTCCTTCTCGGTGCTCATCGCCGCCACAAGCCGTTGTATGCGATACTCGCGCTCTGCCACGGCGCGCTCCCTGAGCCGATGTGCCTCTGCACCGCCGGCATCTCCGCCAGCATCGCCGCCGCCGCCGGACAGGCGCTGCGCACGCTGCTCGGCAGCGCGCACGTGCTTGCGCCCGGAGAGATGACCCTTGTAGACGTTCTGGTTCTTGAACTCCTTCTCGCAGTCGGGGCACCAGACGGCTTCAGGCGAGCTCAGCGGCGGGTGATCGGGGCCAGAAGTACCAGAAGTAGACGCAGCAGCTGTCAACTCAGACTTCCAGTTCGGCACCTCGTCCTTCTCCCAGAGCTTGTCAAAGTCCTCGTCGAAGCCGCCAAAGACCTTGTCGAGGTTCTCCAGCGGCCGCGATTTGCGCATAAAAGTCTCCAGGTATGCCGCAAGGTCGCCGACGTAACAGAAATACTCCTCTGTGAGTTTGTCGCCACGCTTGATGCCGCTGGCCGCGCCCGGAGAAAAATTGTCGAAAACCTCGAGGTACTGCAGGTAGGTCAGACGCTTGACGTTAGGCAGGTTGATGAACTGCTCGTAGTTGGCGTTGAGGTCGAAGAAGCGGCCGAAGCCCTCTTCGCCGGAGAACATGGTGTCGACAAGCGTGGGCTGCACCTCGGACGGGTCGACTGGCCGCTTGGGGCGGTACCGCTGCTCGGGCTGGTCTATGGGCTCGTTGGGGTATCGCGCGTGGTAGGCTAGGGTGTCCTCACACTGCCGGTAGAAAAGGTCCATCGGGTCGCCCGAGTCTCCGACTAGGCGTACCTCTTCAGAGCGCACGTCTCGCGCATCTCCGTAGAGGTGCAGAGCCTCGCTGGACTGCTTCTGCATGTGGTCGAGGAGCTGGGCGACCTCATGCTGCCGGTTGAGGCGATCGCGGATTTGTGCCGGCTCGTCGACCAGCCGGTCCACAATCGCCTGCTCCAGCCGCTCGAGGTCTTCGAGGATGTACCTTATCTCTTCTAGAATCATCGCGGCCTCGTTAGATGGTCCTCTTTGCCACTGGGACGGAGACACCTGGTAATTTGGCAACGGGTGTTGATTGCTGTTCCCCTACAACTTTTTTGGCAGTGTCGGATCTCGGACTTTTATATTTCCGGCGCAAGGTGATTGACTGCCTTATGTTTTGCAGTAGTTTTTTTTAGTCGCTCCAGCTTCACGCTTTTATCTCCCTTAATCGAACGCCACCCAGCCCAGCAACAAGATCAACGTCCTCTCCCAAAGCTTTTCTGATCTCGTGGACGATTTGTGGTCCGTGTCCGACAACCGATACGATGGCCGAAGCAAGCGGAAGCAATGGCAAAGGCAAGCTGGACGACCGCGTGGAACTCACCACTTCGAAAGAAGTGAAGGTGTTTCCTACATTCGAGTCGATGTCATTAAAAGGTAAGAGGTCGCCACCCTGCGTACGGGCCACTGTGCTTTGTTTGCGTGCAACAAGCAAAAGCTGATGCGTCCACCTGCAGAGAACCTCCTCCGGGGCATCTATGCCTATGGATACGAGACGCCCTCCGCCGTGCAGTCTCGTGCTATCGTGCAGGTGTGCAAAGGCCGCGATACGATCGCGCAGGCACAGTCCGGCACGGGTAAGACGGCCACATTCTCGATCAGCATGCTGCAGGTTATCAACACGGCATCGCGCGAGACACAGGCACTGGTGCTGTCGCCGACGCGAGAGCTGGCAACGCAGATCCAGAGCGTGGTCAAGGCTCTCGGCGACTACATGAACGTGCAGTGCCATGCGTGCATCGGCGGGACTAACGTGGGCGAGGACATCCGGAAGCTGGACCAGGGGCAGCACATTGTGTCGGGCACGCCCGGCCGCGTGGCGGACATGATCCGGCGGCGGCACCTTCGTACACGCAACATCAAAATGCTGGTGCTGGACGAGGCGGACGAGTTGCTCAATCAGGGCTTCCGGGAACAAATCTACGAGGTGTATCGCTATCTGCCACCTGCCACGCAGGTGGTGGTTGTGTCGGCGACGCTGCCGCAGGACGTGCTGGAGATGACGTACAAGTTCATGACGGACCCGGTGCGAATCTTGGTCAAGCGCGACGAGCTGACGCTCGAGGGGCTCAAGCAGTACTTTATCGCGGTGGAGAAGGAGGAGTGGAAGTTCGACACGCTCTGCGACCTGTACGACACTCTCACGATCACGCAGGCCGTCATCTTCTGCAACACACGGCGCAAGGTCGACTGGCTGACGGACAAGATGCGCGAGTCCAACTTCACCGTTAGCAGCATGCATGGAGACATGCCGCAGAAGGAGCGCGATAGCATTATGCAGGACTTCCGGCAGTTTAACACGCGCGTGCTTATCTCCACCGACGTCTGGGCACGTGGCATTGACGTGCAGCAGGTCAGCCTGGTGATAAATTACGACCTACCAAGCAACCGCGAGAACTATATCCACCGCATCGGCCGGTCGGGTCGATTTGGACGGAAGGGCGTTGCGATCAATTTCGTGACTAATGAGGATGTGCGGATCCTCCGTGACATTGAGCGTACGCTTCTTTCTTTTTTCTTTTTTTCTTCTTTTTTTAGTTTTTTTCTTTCTATCCGCCCTCTTTGCCTCATTTATATTGTCTTTTTTATTTCTTCTTTCTCCCTTTCTTTTTTTTCCTTTTTTTTTCGCCATCTGTGATCGCCTGTTTTTCTACCATATCTGCATAAGCGTCGACCACTAATGACTTGCAGTGTACTATTCCACGCAGATCGACGAGATGCCAATGAACGTGGCCGACATATTGTCTTGAAGCGCATGGGTGTATCGACGTCTCCGTGCGCGACTGGGCCCGAGATTCAATATTCGAGATAACGAGTGGGCTCAAGGACCAAAGCCGGGTCCCAATAATAACAAGGCGTAGAGCCTAGCAGAGTTCGATAAGCGAAGGGCGAGGTCAGTGTGGGAGGAAAAGGGGGCGTTTTTTGTATTGGTAAGTCTGGCCTGTTTTGCTGTCGCATGTGGCCAATACGACGGACGGCTGACGCCTTTCACAGTTGCAAGACGGGCAATGCGCGCATACCAGAATGAACATCTATTATACGGAGTATCTTTAACTTCTTATTTTTATTTATACCGGCATTTTCACGGCCCCGACAAAGTCGTCTTACCAGACTCCATCCATTTTCATGTCTTGGCCGCCACCGGCCGCTAGGCTGCTGGGCCACTTCCTCAAAGCGGAACAATAGTTTCTGTCAGGCCTGCACCGGCTTCGGTCGCGACCTTCCGAGACAGTGGAGGCCACAAGAGGGGCTCGCTAAACAACATCTCATACGTCGTACTCGTAGTAGCGGAACGGAAGACGGATCGGTCGGTATCGTTCAATAAGACCCTGGGCAAGAGGCCCGCTGTCAAAAAAACGTGGTATCCGGAGCCCGGATGGCACGCAAACTCTTTAAAAGGCATCATTGCGTTGTATTGTACGAGTAATACTATGTTAGTACGAATGCTGGTCTCTATTGCGCGGGCTCCGTTGCCTCACAGGGACTAGGATAGCTGGGGGTCAAGACAGAAACGAGAATAACGGGATGCGACCATGCGCGTGGACATGTGCTCTTTTGATATTTGCCTTGGCGTGGGAGTGGGCGAGCGTGCGTGAGCGGGCGCAAGGGGACCACCCACTCTGGAACATGGTCTCCCGGCCTCGAGTCGCCAGTCCGGCGCATTGGGTTTGATGTCTTCGACCAGCTCCGTTTGGGGAAAGGCCTGGTGGACCCGAAGGCCTGTCTAGCCAGACTTTTCTCGTGCCGTTTCTGACCACCCATTTGCGAAATTGTGTGATCCGCCGGTCTTGCTCCGTAAAACATACGAGCAGAGATGTTTCTCTGCGTCTTACCAATACGATTTGCTCGTAGTTCGGGAAAAGGAGAGCACGGAGCATCCTGCATTCGTTCGTGTTGATCTCCCCGCCGGCTCCAAGTGGGGAGTGGGCTTTCGGATCCCTGTCCGTATGGTCTCGGCTGAGCGTCTTTGCCTGTCACTGGCTGGCCATTCCACTTTTGCGCAAAAAGAAAGTCGAGAAACCCACTGGCCAGTTGCTACGCCCCCCCCCCTCCTTCACTCAACCAGTCCCTGGTACCTTGCATAGCGTTTCATTGGTTGGCCACAGAGACAGGGGCGAGTGCCCGTGCGACTGCCCGTTTCTTCAACGCACACCAGACGATGCCACCCACATCGCCGCTTTTGCCCCCCCCCTTCTCTCCATCCCCTTCTTCTCGCGAGACAGGGTGTCTCCGGTCTGCACAACGTGCCATAGCTGCGATGCTAGCAACCGCCCTCTTCAACGGCCGGCGGGCATTATCTTTCTTTTCATCCCTGGCTAACGGCGAACCAGGAAAAAGCAGTGTTGATGAGCACGGCAGTGCGCGTACTCGTAACTTGGGGCCAGCTTGCAGGCTCTGGCGCTTTGCCTGTGCCCGTCGATATGCATTGTTAGTTTAGAAAGTCGCGGACTATTGGGCCGTCCTCTGTTATTTTGTTTGCCTGCATTAGAAGTTCCGTGGTGCTTGTGCACACCCGCAAGTCTGTTGCTCGTACTCGTAATACAAGTAGGAGGGAGGGAAGAAGGAGGCGAGTCCCGACGCCTTTCTTGAAAAAAAAAAATCGCTGTTCCGCCTCCCCTTTCTCAATTTCCCCTCTATTGTTTTCGTGAGTAGAAAACAGAGAAACACATGGTGGTGCTATCCTACCGCCCTAGCCAGTCCTTCCTTGATTTTATTTCCTCGGTGGTTCCTTCCTCTTACAACCTACCTCTCGCTCGCTTTCCTCTTCGGCCAAAGTCCGCTTTCTTACTTCCTTCCTACTTCGTACCTCGTACTCGTGCACGTCATTCTCTTCTGCCCACTGCCTACCTGTTCCTGCTGTCTCCCAATTTCCTTGGCTACGGTACTCGGTGATGCCGTCGACTGCCGCCTCCACGCTTTACGCAGCCACACTCTGAACTTACAACCTCTTCTGTACCAAATCTCGCTCTCGATTCGTTTGATTCAAAGCTGCGGCTCGACCCTGGCGTCATACTCTCTTCGGCCTGTCTCACCGCTAGCGAGATAGCCAGACTGCAAGCCTAGGCACCGTTATTACTCCACGCTCCTTTATTACAGTTTCTCCAAGCTATATCCCACACAGATAACTCAACCTGAGAGCCCGCCAAAGCCAAAAGCAGCTTGCGTTAGGTTTCACTGCTTGTTTTTTCCTGATTTGTTCTTTTTTCCTCTTTTTTCAACTCAAGCCTCGGCTCTGCATACCCTGCATATAGAACGCGTCTTATAACACACGTCTGTGGCATCGATTGTCGTCAACAAAAAGCCTGGAGAGAATAAACCTTCTTCTAAACGACCACTAAACCCGTTCAAAGCAAGAAGGAATCGAAGCCCAAAGAAACCAGCCGGCCGACATTCTATTGGCTCCTATCTAGCTAGCCCCTATTTTCAGGGACGTTTATTTCTAACGTGCGGCCCTCGCCGACCGATCGGCAGCCTTCTTCCCTCTTCTTGCCACCCATCCCCACCACCAACAGCCACACACGCCTTCAAATGGGTATCTTTTCGAGAAGGGAAAGGGACAAGCCGCCCAAGACAGCATCGGGTCCTGCCCCGCCTTTGGCTACATCTCAGTCCAGCGGCTCTGTCAACTCGGGCGGTTCAGCCAGCCTCAAGTCGCCGCTTTCTTCCACAGCATCCTCCTCACACCACCTACCCAACCAGCAATCTCACCACCATGGCATGCCGGGAGGCCGCACCATCAACCGCTCATCTGCGGGCACAGCGAACACGACGTCGACTTCCGCCTCAGGGCCCGGAACTCCCCTCACACCGTTCTCACCTGCCCGTCTGCCCAAGGTCGACCTGCCTCGTGCCCCGGATCCCGCACTAGACCCGGCCGGCTACCTGCGCAGTTTGCCGGCCATACGTGAGCGGTCTCGCATTGTCACCGATAAGGCTCTACGCAATGATCTCAACCATTTCGATGTCGATATGACCAAGTTCCCTGATGTGGTCAGATTTGTTGCACAGATCATCAAGCGGGACTACGACCCGCCATTCGCCTCGTCTATTCCGTCTCATGGACGCTATCAGCATTTTTCCATAGGCGGCCGTGACCGGATTGCTCTGCTCCTTGCCACATGGCCAATCGAGTCTGTTGACAGTGCCGAGCGGTGCCGTCGGCTCGTTGACCTGATTCTAGTCAGCGTGCTGCTGGATGCTGGAGCAGGCACACAGTGGAAGTATACCAGCGCGGAGAATCACCGGGTATACCGCCGGTCTGAGGGCATTGCCATCGCCAGTTTAGACATGTTCAAGGCGGGCCTATTTTCGGGAAACTCGCAGAACAAGACCCAGGTGGACAAAGACGGCCTGCGGGCTCTGACGGTTGAGGGTCTCTCCAAGGCCATGCAGTGTCGTCCCGGCAACGAAATTGCCGGGCTGGAAGGCCGCGCCGGCCTCCTTATCCGCTTGGGAGATGTGCTTGCCACCAACCCGGAAGTTTTTGGATCGGATGGCCGTCCTGGCCGGATAGTGGATTACCTGCTCGCGCACCCGTCGACCCAAGCATCATCTATGCCGATTGTGCTGGTACCCGTTCTTTGGACCCTGCTTATGGACAGCCTGGAGCCGATCTGGCCGGAATCCCGGACTGCTGTCAACGGCGTGTCTCTGGGCGACGCCTGGCCGTGCAGCGACATGCCACAGCCAAAATCCGGGGCAGCAGATGCCTACTCCACGCCACCAGGATCGCTTTCTTCAAGAACACCGTCAACGCCCACATTCTCGCCCTTCCCAACATCGGGCTCAACCAACACCGTGTCGTCGGCCAAGTCGCCTAGCCGAGTTGCGGCATGGGAGTCGATTGTGCCATTCCACAAGCTGACCCAGTGGCTGACATACTCCCTGATGCAGCCGATGCAGACATTGCTCAAAATCCATTTCGCCGGAACAGAGCTGTTGACCGGTCTACCGGAGTATCGTAACGGTGGCCTTTTTGTTGATCTGGGCGTTTTGAACCTGAAGCCAGAAGACGCCGAGCGGGGACTGGCCCATTACCGGGCTTTCTGCGAGCGGACAGGCCACAGCGGCATTGAGGTGGCGCCGATGTTCTACCAAGGTGACGACGTGGTCGTTGAGTGGCGGGCGGTGACGGTGGGATTCCTTGACAAGCTGTGCAAGGAGGTGAACAAGACGTTGCAGCCGGAGCTCCAGGGGTCTGAGCTGACCTTGCCACAACTTCTCGAGGCAGGTAGTTGGAAGGTAAGCTGGTTTTCTGTTGGCCATTATGGCTTCCCTCCTCTCCCCTGCCCGGACATAAAACTAACGTGGGAACACTAGGGTGGGCGTGAGATGGCCGAGATGTCACGGCCAAATACCAAGGAACCACCGATCCTGATCGAGTCCGACGGCACCGTGTTTTAGGTGCATGCTTTCTCCTCTGATGCGTTCCGTTCCGTTCCGTTACGCTTTCTGATGGGATTTTTATTACCGAAAAGGAGAGCAAGTGCATATGCATATGTGTTTCATGTACGTTGGCCTGCATGTTGTGTTTTCGTGTCTGATGTCTGATATCGTTCATTCGCCACAAAAGAGGGCAAGCCTCCTTGAATCTTGCCAGTGTTCTTTTTTCCTTTGCACATTCTGCGTCGCCGTTGTGCGTTCGTCGCTGCGTTTCTGGCCCTGTATATTGTATGTTTTGTTCTGTGTCGAGAGAAGATGTATGTATTTTTGACTGGTTTATTTCGTGCAACCAGAAAGGTCTGCACGTGTTTTGCGCAAACATTCCACGGCTCCCAGTTTGAGTTCAGGGAGTCCAAAACGTCGAGAATTCTCAGAATTCAAAAAGCAAAGAGTAGCCGTTCCTGCCGTCCGACTTCTTCTTGTCACGTTTGTACATTGAAAATTTTACCATTATAATGTTACACTCGCTGGGCCTCCTTTTGTCGCCCCTCGGTCTCCGGTTCCCGGCCCCGCAAGCCGGTCCCGGTACAAGATCCAGTTGCGCACCACTCAAGGCTTGTTGCCGGCCCCCTTGGCCATGGACTTCTTCATCTCCCGGTACTGCCGCTCGGCCTCGCGCCGGCGGTACAGGCTCTCCTCCTCCTCTGCGGCCCGCTTCTTCTCGTAGTCTAGCGCCTTCTGCAGCGTCTGCTTATCCTTGGACGCGCCCTGCTTGTCCTTGGCCGTGCCCATCATCTTGTTCCAGCCCTTCTTGACGACGTCCACGGTGGAGGGTGGGCCGGCCGGCTTGTCGGCTTCCGAGCCGCTCGTCGCGGTCGTGCTAATAGCCCGCGGCGCCTGCCAGGTGGAGCCGGGGGAGAGCCGGAGCGGAGTGTTGGAGGACACGGCGGGCTTGGCGGCGCCGGTCTGGACCAGGGTGTGCAGGGGCGGCAGGCCCTTCCAGGTGCGCAGCCAGGGCTGGTGCCACAGCCAGGTCTGCAGCATCTGCAGGACGGAAGACAGGAAGAAGAAGAGGGTCAGGCCGGCGCTCATCTTCACGGTGACGAGGACGCTGACGGGGGTGATGACGACCTGCATCATCTTCATGAGCTGGGCCTGCTCGGGGGCCATGTATTTAATGTTGTTCTGGAAAAAGAAAAAGAAAAAGAAAAAGAAAAAGAAAATTAGCGTGTGGAGCACAGCGTGAAGCGAGGGAAAGACGTACGCGGAAGATGAGATACATGATCGTGGCCGAGGCGATGGGCAGGACGAAGAAAGGGTCAGGCACGGTCAGGTCCTGGAACCAGAGGATCCCGTCATTCTCCAGGCCCGGGACGGGCAGCAGGGCCATGGAGCGCAGCAGGCGGAACATGCCGTAGCCAAAGGGCACGTTGATCATGGGAATGAACATCTTCCAGGTTGACACGCCGGCCGCGGCTTGCATGCGCTTCGTGATCATGCGCAGCTCCATGGCACGGCCCTGGGCCAGCTGGCCGCCGCGCATGGCCGACTGCTGCATCTCTGTCATGGCCGCCGCGTACTTGGGGTCGGCCCGCAGCTTCTGGAACTTTGCGCTCTGCTCGGCCGCCGTCAGCGATGGGAAAAAGATGGCGCTGCGGAACAGCAAAACCGTCAGCCCGATCGACGCCCACCACGGCAGGCCCGTGTACACGTGCAAGTGCTCCAACAGCCACTGGCACGTGCTGGACGGACCCCAGCCGAAGTCGAGTCCCATGGCGTGCAGGTAGCCGATCTGCTCCGGCATGTCGAGCAGCGCGCCGCCGTCGAGGAGCTCTGAGACTGACGAGGCCGCCGTGGGGTCAGCCGTCGTGGCAGCCGGCACGAGCACGTCCGCCTGGGCTGGTGCTGCGGAAGAGGCCGGTGTCGGTAAAGGTGTGGCTGCTGTTGCTGCAGGCTCTGGTACTGGTGCCGGTGCCGGTGCCGGTGCCGGTGTCGGTGCTGGTGGCAATGCTGATGCCGAAGCCGAGGCCGGTTCTGGTGCTGCTGCTGCTGCTGATGCTGCTGCCGGCTCGGCTGCCGAGCTGTCGGCGGTCTTGGAGGACCGCCACGGGAACAGGGAAAAGGCAGCCGCCGACGAGGGCAGAGCCAGACGGGACGAACATGTGGCGCCGACCAGGCCGGCCCTCCGCCCCGAGAGCTGTGCTATAGAAACCAGCGGCCCCGACGCCACTGACGCTGCGCCTGCCGGCCTGCCCATGCTGCCGCTCTTCCTCAGAGACGTTCCAAAGTTCCGTGCGCATCCGGCGCTGTGGTACTGGGTGGCCTGTGAACAAGAAGGATTGGGGGGTCATGTGTGAGAATTGGTTTTCGCGGCCGAGCAGCAGATAGAGAGAGGAAACAGAGAGGGAAGAGAGGCAATACTGCTCGTACCATTTGCCGAAGCCGCATGGCCTGGCCCGACCGGACCACACCTCTGCTGGGGAGCATTGTGGGAGCGACGTTGGCTCACAAGGCACGCGGGTATGGCCAATTGCCCAGTTTCAGTCGCCTCCAAGTGCGTTGGGGATCCCAAGGAAAGACGGGTAGAAATAGAAATAAAATAATATAAAAAATCAGACAGGCGAACGGGCCAGCGCCAACAACGACAAGACAGGAAACTTTTTTTGCGGGGATCCGTTCTCTGTTGAGCTTGGCACCTGACAACGGCCCGGCAAAAACTGACTAGTATGCGCACCTTGCGGAATTCCAATTCTATTAGTCAGCATGTCTACGATACATGCCATGACCGCGCCCACGCCCACGCACAACGTTCACAGAGTCACTTGCTGGCTCGTGAGACTCTTAATTGGACCTTTACCAAAGATGGGGGAGGTGTTTCTCCCATTTCCCTTCTCCTCGGTCTCCCTCCCCTGTCTACACACGCGGTCGCAAGCTGCACGTTTTCTTGTTCGTTTCATTCATCCCATATATGCGCCGAACCAAGTCTATGATACATGTCCTCTCATGATGCTGTTTTCTTTTATTGTGGGCGCAGAATCAACACGACCGACTGGATGGGTACGGCTCGTAGATGGAGAGATGCACCACCTCCCTTGTGTGGTCCCCTGGTCACCTGGACCCGAGTGCCGTCGCTCCCCCCTCGTCACCTTAATGCTTTTCTGTCGATCAGTTTTGTTTTGTGGCTCCTGTCTGGTTGTCTTGTCTCTCCTTCTTCGCGCTATCTGCTCGCGCTACTCGAGGCTGGCCAGGTCGACCAAGCTCGGCGATGACGGCCGCCTCTGCCGCACCTCGATACCGGGCCCGATGGGATGTGCCGTTCGCCTCGACGCGGGAAACACCTACGAGGCAGGTTAGAGCTCGCTGCAGGGAGAGGGAAAGGGAGAGGAGAGAGGAAGAGACATAGGAACGCACTCTTGTGCCGCTCCAGCCGAGCCGGAAGGCAAACTCGTGGGCAAACAGCTCGCCGAAGCCCATCATAAGGCCGTTGACAAACGGCAGGAAGAGATTGATGGCGGCACCACGGAACAGCGACCATATTGTGGGCGGCTGGTACAGGATGATGGGCGAGTGTGACGACTCCAGCGACGCAGACAGCTCCTCGGCGCCTGAGTAGTGCTCGCTGTCTGAGTGCATGGTTACGCCGGACTCGGCCATGGGGTTTAGTGTCTCCTCTGATGCCATATTGTGTGAGCTGTTCGTTTTTTTTTCGTTCCTGTTACTCTTGCTGGCTCGTTGTGTCGCAGTCTTGTTGCCTTGTGATATGACAGCCTCTGCTATGCTCGTAGTTCTCAGCCTCTCCCTGTTTTTGTGCGTGTTTTTGTGCTTGCCCGCGCGAGATCGGAGTTTTGATGATGTAGGTAAGAGCTTGAGGAGCGGTCAGCGTGTGGCGTTCCAACGAGGCTACAATGCGTGTTGTTTTGCTTCAAGCCTGTTTCCTGGCAGCAACAAACAATGGCCGGTAGTCTGAGAGAGAAGACCGTGGGGTCCCAGAGAGGGAAGTGGAGAAAAAGGACGGTTTGGCTCGAGAGTGCACTATACGGGAGTACGGAGTACGGAGTACGGAGTAGCTCCTTGCTGAGCTGAGGCCCGCAAAAGAAAAGAAATGTCCGTCGAGGCAAACGTTTGCTATACGTTAGGCTTCTTAGGCTGCTGCCGCGTTATTCTCTAGCGTATTCTTCCCCTAGACGTTACATGCTGTATTATCTTACCTTGTACACAGCAGTACTCGTACTATGTAGGCTTCGGTCAGTTACTGCCTGGGCTAGAAAATCGTCGGAGAACGGATCATATTTCGGCCGGTTTACACAGCTCACCCCCCCATCGGGGCGGGGCACCTTAGCTTCTACAACCGCCACCACCCAGCCAACGAGGGCCAGGTGGAAGCAAGCTTGACGTCGTCTCCAAAGGTGCCTAGTGAGTCTGGGTTCTAAGCTTCGTTGGTCTCCATTCCGATTCCGATCTGCTCTGCAAGGCCGAGTTGCAGCAAGGCCGCTAAAGTTTTCTGCTGCCTGGATAATAGTTTCGCTTGATCACTTTGCGCTCATCTCATTCCACTCTACGCTCAGACCAGCTTTCTTTCTGTCTCTCGTTCCGCGAAGTCTGTTGCAAGAAGCAAAGCAACCTCCTCTCTTCTCGCTCTCTCTTTCCACAGTTCCTCGACATGGCGGACTCGCACGATGAGCTTGTCAGCGCCTTTTGTAGCGTTACAGGCGTCTCGGCCGAAGAGGTGAGACCTCGCAGAGGCCAGACTTTCTTTGTCTTTGTTTTGTCTACTTTTGCTATCGAGGCAGCTCCAAAAGGCTAATTGATCATTCCTTCTCCTTCGTTCCCCAGGCCATCGAACACCTCTCCGCTGCCGACTGGGATAACAGCCTGGCCCTAGCGACGTTCTTCCAGAGCCAAGAAAGCGAGCAGGAGCAGGGCGATTCCAGCGCTGCAACCCCTGCTACCGAGGCCGAACCAGCATACACTGGTCCGCGGACGCTGGACGGACGCCCGGCACCGTCATCTGCGACAGCCAGCGGCAGCTACTCGTCGAGGTCGTCAGCGGCGGCCAAGCGGCCGCAGAAGAAAAAAGGCCTCATGACGCTTAGCTCGCTCCGAGGCGGCACCAGCGGCCACGAGCACGAGGAGGAGGACGACGATGAGGACGAAGAAGACGACGCGCACGGGCGGGGCGACCTGTTTGCCGGCGGCGAGAAGTCGGGCCTGGCAGTGCAGGACCCCAACGTGGGTGGCCACTCGAACGACGCCCAGAAGATGATCCGGGACATCCTTGCCAAGGCCAAAGCGTGAGTTTCTAGGTCATCTCAGCCAAACGTCAAAAAAACGTATATTTTCATGTACTAGACCTGCTGACCCTCCCAACAGGAATAGCTCGGGCGAGCCAAGCCCCGCCGGGCCCTCACAGCCGTCGTCGTCGCGCTCTTGGGGCGCAGGCCAGACGCTTGGTGGCGAAGGAGTGGAATCGCGCACGGTGCCAGACCGGTCCGGCCGGTCGACAGCGGCAGCAGCAGCGGCGGCAGGAGGTCAACGCAATGCGGGGGCGGTGGCGG